>OMKY01181549.1:0-11401 GCA_900302395.1 Bregmaceros cantori
CTCTCTCGCTCTCTCTCTGCCTCTCTCTCGCTCTGTCACTCTCTGCCTCGCTCTGTCGCTGTCTCTCTGTCTCTATCTCTCTCTCTCTCTCTCTCTCTGCCTCCCTGTCTCTGTCTCTCTATCTCTCTCTCTCTCTCTGTCTCTCCCTCTCTCGCTCTGCCTCTCTCTCTCTGCCTCTCTCTTTCTGTCTCTCTCTCTCTGTCTCTGTCTCTCTCTCTCTCTCTCTCTCTCTCTCTCTCTCTCTCTCTCTCTCTCTCTCTCTCTCTCTTTCTCGCTGTCTCTCTCTGTTTGTCTCTCTCCCACTGTCTCTCTCTGAGTCTCTCTCTCTGTCTGAAAACATAAACTGCTTCGCGCAGGTAAAAAAAAAAATGGTTAGAGTTTGACTGTCTAGCAAAGTACATCAATCTCTGCCAGACATGTGACCAAGTCCCTCTTTCAAGTCTCAAGTCCTTCTTGGGCAAGTCAAGTCCCAAGTCAACTCCAAGTCAAGTCATCATTAACATGCTGTCATTTTAGCGTACAAAAAAATCAAACGATGCTATTATAAAAGCAAAACTATTACTTTCTTTTGACTTTATTCAAATTAGATTCTGGAGCTAAAATGACAGCATGTTAATGACTTGTTAATGACTTGACTTGGAGTTGACTTGGGACTTGACTTGACTTGCCCAAGAAGGACTTGAGACTTGAGACTTGAAAGAGGGACTTGGTCACATCTCTGGTCTCTGGTGTCTTCCAGTAACCTGGGCCCCACGGAAGCGTGCTGTCTTTTCCGGGTGACAACACTGCCCCTTGTGTACTTTTCTTGTCACTGACACAGAGCAATAAATCAGGCAGCCTACTACCTTTGAGATGGTACTACACATATTGGAAATATGGGTCGCCTTTTACATAACATCTGTTCGCCGGAGAGAATAGGGGTGCAGGGGAGCCTATTGAGGGGACGTATACGCTACAGTCCAAATGTGTTGTAAATTATTCCAATGTATTCTAATGTAACCCTGCTGCGGAGAGCTCTACTGGTTGAACTGGGAGTCGAACAGCGACAACCAATGGAACCGCTTTTGAAGTCGTTGGTGCAACACCCATTTCTAGTTCTTCTCCACTAATCAATATCATGTGATAAAAATGACCTTTTTCCATTTACTCATCCCCTTATATTGATTTATTTATTAATGTATCTTATTCTGGCTCATTGATTGTATACGTTAGGTGGAGGAAGTTAATTGAATTGAAATTAAATGAATGAATGAAACAGTTCATTCTTATTGTACAAGTACAACAACATTGAGTGCAGTTCTCGAGCTGCAGGAGATGTAAAAGAACACACAAATAATAAATAATCTATAAAAAAGGACACAACAAGATGACAGCATTGAGACAGGCAGTTATTGCGCAGCATTTTTCATTGAAAATGTCTTTTAGTCTTTTTCTGTATGTCCTTTTAGTGTTCCCCAGCATCTGCCTGAGGGTAGTAGTTCAAATCCTGAATGGGATGGGTCCTGTAAAATTCCTCCAAGGACGAGGGAGGGCAACTTGGGAAATAGGATGGTTATCCAATGATATAACGACTAACAAGTTCCATTTAAGGACTATGAAAAAATAATGAATGAATAATTAATTTTATTTTAGGACAGACAGCACAGAGCCATTAAACATTTCAGCATGAGATATGTGATATGAGAAGATGGTTGTACAAAACAGGCTTTGCAAAGTTGTTATATTTCACCCGTTCGTGGGTGGAGTACACATACTCCAGTAAGGACCTTGAACATCTTAAAAACAAGTAGAAACAAAAAGTTAAAACAGGTTGCTAGAGGCTAGTGCCGTGATGAGGGAGTTCATATCATATCATATTTATAAAGCAATAGCAAAGGCAAAAGCGGCACAGGGCAAAGCTGGGAGGGCGGGCCTGTGGGAACGATTACGGCTTAGTGTTGACATATTTGCTTTCTTAGCAGGAGCTGTTTGATAGCTTCGATGAAGCTCAGAGGATTCATACTTAACCCCTTTACTGTTCCAGAGTTTTGGGCCAATGAAGGAGACGAGTTCTGTCCAAAGGAGGGTTTTTTTGTTCGCTAGAGAGCAGTTACCTTGGGAGCCTCTTCTTAGATTGTTGTGGGTTCTGCTGAAGGATTTGTCTAGGCGTCCAGGGGCTACGCTGTTTATAATTTTGTAAACCAGCACGAGGTTTGCTAGTTCCAAGATGTTTAGAGAGTAGAAACAGTATAGAGTGGAAACAGTAGAAGGTAATGAGAGTAGATTGTAGAAACAGTAGAGAGTAGAAACAGTAGAGATAGTATCTGCTAATGAGAGTAGAGTAGAAATAGTACAGAGTAGAAACAGTAGAGTAGAAACAGTAGCAGGTATTAAGAGTAGTGAGTAGAAACAGTAGAAAGTAGACACAGTAGAAACAGCAGCCGGTAATAAGAGTAAGAGAGTAGAAACAGTAGAGAGTAGAAAAAGTAGAAACAGTAGCAGGTAATAAGAGTAGTGAGTAGAAACGGTAGAAAGTAAACACAGTAGAAACAGTAGCCGGTAATAAGAGTAAGAAAGTTGAAACAGTAGAAAGTAGAAACAGTAGAAATAGTAGCAGATAATATGAGTAGAGAGTAGAAACAGCAGAGAGTATAAACAGTAGAAATAGTAGCTCGTAATAAGAGTAGAGAGTAGAACAGTAGAGTAGAAACAGTAGAAGTAGTAGCAGATAATAAGAGTAGAGACAAGAAACAATAGAATTAGTAGCAGGTAATAACAGTAGAGAGTAGAAACAGTAGAATTAGTAGCAGGTAATAACAGTAGAGAGTAGAAACAGTAGAAATAGTAGCAGGTAATGAGATTCTTACAACATCGTCAGTGGTACCCACGGCGTGGGAGGTTGAGCATCACTATTCTCCAGGCAGTTGTCATGGAGATGTTCAAGGACAAAACAATGCCAAATAGTGGGCTGTGCCACACATTGCCCTAGCCTTGCGAGCCAGACCACTACAACAGAGCCCTAGCCTGGCAAGCCAGACCACTCCAACAAATCCAGACAGAGTCCAATGTGGAAGAGTGATTGGGGAGCTATTCTGCTTTTGTTTTCATTAGGATGTTTCATTAGAAGCACCTAGACTGGCAAGCCAGAACAAATGAATCGCCCATGCACACATCTAGAATGATCATTTGGCCTGGATTAAGCAGTGTCAAAAAGTTATCAAATCACAGCGTGACAAGTGACGTGGAGGCCCGCGGCTTGATGCTTAACGGAGCGTTGATTGGACTGCACAAGGGCGTCCATCTAATTTGTCGGCCTGGTCCAGACCCACCGGAACGTCTAGCCGCGTACGGTGCATGGAAGACTCGTTGGTTGTGGTTTGGCAGGCTAAACATCACCTACAGCTGCTCTCGCCTCACTGTGTGTTTAAACCGACCTGGAGGTCCGAATAATATTAAAAGTAAGTCATAAGTAAATGCAGCGTCACGATACGTACTGGTACACATAGTGTCTTATGCAGATTGTCTTAAACTTGTTGCTCTGCCCGCATCATTGACATTGTGTCGTCCACTTTGGCCAAGACAGGGGGAGACATTGCAGAAAAGCCAGAGTAGGGATTAGAACCTGCAGTACTGCTCGACGTGTAGTCTGGGGGGCGTGCTCTATAAAGACTCTGCCACCGCGTGCCGCTAATCAAATTATTTTAAATTGTATTCAGCGTAAAGGGCACAGCACAGTAATAATTCAGTTCTGCTTCCCACACCGAGGTTGTGTAGGAGCTATCGAGTGGCTCTGTGTGTAGGTGTACCAGGAGTGGGCAGTAGTACTACCACCACTACTTACTACTAGCAGTAATTATAATAATATACATCCATCGTACTCCACAGTAGTCTGTCCATAGTCTAAATGACCAAGGGTTGCTGTGGGAAATTATACAGACAACAAAATGATCTTGCAGTGCATTATGGGAAAACCAGGACCAACTTAGTAAGCCCAGATGCACACTATAAAAACCATTGATTTGCCTTTGGCTACCTTCAAATTAAAAGTTGCTGCTTCACCCCTATTATATTTGGTCCCGTGAACTGGATCCAGTACATAGTTCTGTACATTAAGTACATACTCTTTTTAAACTGGGGCTGACACTTTAATATACGAATTCAAGTTACTCACCGAAATGGTCACATGCTCTTCATTTTTTATTTCAATAAATAATATGGCTCTGGAATAATATATTATTAATAATAATATTTAGTTATTTAAGGAAATAACTGATAACGTGTGGACAATTTATGTTAGAGCATGTATATATTTTCATTCATTATGTTTATTTCGTCATGTTTATTTACGTTGATTGGCGGCTCAAAGTCCAGTGCACTTGATTGGAAAAGGTGTGCTTTTAAGGAAGGACGGTGGCACGATCCAGTGCTCTGATGGGATAGCATCAACAAAGGCAACGTCCCAATCAGATGATCAGATTAATAATGGACTATGACCGATAAGCGGGCATAATTTAATTTTCTTTTTTCTTTTTTTTCTTTTCCTAAAGTTTAATAACTGAACAATACACTACGCAGTCGTTCTTTGGGAATACGAACATTCCCCCATGGTGACAGGCATTTTGTCAGGAAGTGCTTAATGAGATTATAGAGTTTCAGAAATCTGCTTTTGATGATTTTATTTCTAGTTCGAGTTCCATGTCCACCGTTCTCATGAACAAGACCTGAAATAGTTCTGGTCAGCGGGTGGCACTGCACTGACTCTAATCCAGTCGGGACACGAGGATGTGTGGGTGTCTTTTCTAGTGGGACGCTCGCTGAATGACGCTGTCATCTATGAGGCAATTCAGGTGCCATGAATCACCTCTCTCTTCCAACAGAACGGCAACAGAATGACAACTTGCCAAACTGCTTGAAACAGATGCCAAGTTGTGTGTCAGCTTATATTCTTTTTTGAGGGATTCACGAAATAAAAACTGTTGTACTGAAAAAGTATACTTAAGTATAAATACTGGGGTATATAGACAAGTCAAAGTACAATGTACAATAGGCCATTTTATAACCATATTAGACAAAACAATTGATAGTGATGTGGGCGGAGTTCAACCAAAAGCCTGTCTGGTGAATAGCCCCAGGAATAATGCCGTTGAACTCGTTGTCTGGATGATATGAATGCGGCAAGCCGGTACAAGCACGCTCTAAATCATCCGAGATGAGCCCTGCTAGACGAGGTGGTCACAACCTGTGACTGAACCTGCAGAAAAGCGCACTGACTCGGAGCAGCATGATCTGAAACCGGCCACGTTAGACCCGTTTCGCACAGAGGAACGGGAGGAAGCATTGTGACTTTTTGGATACATTGGCAACCCGCGCCCAGCGAATGTGCTAACGCGACCTCCCCTCGGGTATGTGAAGTGTGAACATATTAACAACAATCGAGTGTGTGTTTGTGTGTGTGTGCGTGTGTGTGCGGTATTTACGGCAACAATTCGACTCGCCAACTCTCTCCTTCTCCTCTCTCCACCACTCTGTCATTATTATTAAATCATTATTATTATTATATTATTATTGTACTTTATTTGTTTTTTTCTTTTCCGACACACACACACACACATTGGGCACATACATTTGTCTATACTGCCCATGCACAGAACCTGGTGCCTGGCCTGATTCGGATTCTGGCATGTACAATAGGACATTTTATAACCGTAGGAGACAAAACAGTTGATAGTAATGTGGGCGAAGGCCAACCAAAAGCCCATCTGGTGAATAGCACCGGGAATAATCTTGTTGACCTTGTTGTCTGCAGTGCGGAGTGCCGGCGGCCACATGCTGTTATTGAATGCATGTATTACATGCCGAGTAATGTGATAAGCCAACACCAAAAACGGGTTGAACCAGAGAGTCTCTGATGCTGGTGCCATGGAGGGACGATGGGTGTCCCACTCGGTAACTGCCTGTTCCGATTGTCCTGAAGTATCCTGAATAAATCCTGGTAAATACATCCAGACTGTCTGATCATTGGAGAACCTGGTAAGATGACTTTTGATGATTTGGAAAATGATCCAATGTGTATTTGGCAAACCGTTACTCTTGGGAAAACATGATAAGACTACTATCTCACGGTTTTAGCAATGACAATAGCCATAGACAGCTGACTGGTTTATATAGTGCCCATGTGGGCTTACTAAGTTAGTAATGGTTTTCCCATGATGCATTGCATGATAGCTGTACTACGCGTTGGATATCTTAACTTCCCGCAGCAACTCCTAATCATTAACACACCCCTCACTTTCTCCCCTCTCAGAACACCACAGATCCTTGTTCATGGAGACTACCTTTCTAGACTGAACATGATTTCCGGTGCCAATTATTTTGCCGTGTCTGACTATTTTTCAACATGTCTATTCAGTGGGAGCACACACCTACCATGTTTAAAAAGGATGGTGGTACCTTGTAGTGTGCTATTGCACACTCACATGTTCTAGTGTGGCTCTGTGCCCCACAAACGAGTGATTCAATAATCTGCACAACCCGTTCCATTTAATCATTCCTGTCGGAGTTACTCATGGAAGCAAACATCCCCTTGGTCCAGAAGAACATATGACCACATTGGTGAGTAACTTAAAGTCAGATTTTGACAAAATGTCATCAATATTCATGCAAAATGGAGAGCAAAGCGGGGTGGATAATGTAATTGGTCATTGAGCGAGCTGTAGTAAGCCGATTTTGAACCGGTGTGCGTTTTGTGTAACTTAAGCCCAATTTGCACCGCCATTGAATTACGTGGGGACCTCTGACGTCTGTATTATTTTGTCACGTTTTCTGACAGGATAAGCAAAAGCATGTATTTTGCTTAATTTAACAGACATTATGACACATGTGCCGTATTTTCGCTTGCCCACACACACAAACTGGCACTGTAGAGAGCATGCACTTAATGCGTGATCCGGATCCTGGCACCAAATGTAATTACTAACTTAGTAACTTGGTGTGTGCTGATGTCTGCACAATATAATATACATCTGGGCTTACTAAGTCATTTAAATGGCCAGTGCATAAACATATAAAACATATATATAGGATGGGCAATGACAATAATATGTCCACCAGCTTGAAGATCAGACTTGAGTCCCTCACTGGTGATGTCAATCGTTCTGTACACCGGTGAGAGATGGACCCTAACGGCAAAAATAGAGAGAAATTCAGGCCACAGAGATTACCGGTAGATGTTTCCGCAGGCGCCTCGCCATCTCGTATAGAGAACACATCACCAACGAAGAAGTGAAAGCCAGAATAAAACAAGCCATTGGAACATATGAAGATCTACTAAACACAGTCAAAAAATGAAAACTAGAGATCCTACGGACTCTCAAAAACAATCCTTCAAGGCACAGTGCCAGGTGGAATGAGGAGAGTAAGACAGAGAAAGTGATGGGAAGATAACATCCAAGAGCGGACAAGTTGCAGGCTGAGTGACACCATGTGGACAGAGAGAGATGGAGAGAGCTGGTTGTGAAGTCTTCAGTGGTGCCCCAACGGTCAGACAGACTATGAGGAAAGAGAGACATGGAGAGAGCTGGTTGTAAAGTCTTCAGTGGCGCCCTAATGGTCAGACAGACTACGAGGACAGAGAGAGATGGGGAGAGCTGGTTGTGAAGTCTTCAATGGCGCCCTAAAGGTCAGACAGACTAGGAGGACAGAAAGAGATGGAAAGAGCTGATTGTGAAGTCTTCAGTGGCGCCCTAAAGGTCAGACAGACTAGGAGGACAGAAAGAGATGGGAAGAGCTGATTGTGAAGTCTTCAGTGGCGCCCTAAAGGTCAGACAGACTACGAGGACAGAGAGAGATGGGGAGAGCTGGTTGTAAAGTCTTCAGTGGTGCCCCAACGGTCAGACAGACTACGAGGACAGAGAGAGATGGGGAGAGCTGGTTGTAAAGTCTTCAGTGGCACCACAACGGTCAGACAGACAATAAGGATAGAGAGAGATGCAGAGAGCTGGTTGTGAAGGCTTCAGTGGTGACCCAACAATCAGACAGACTATGGAATTGATGATGATGATTGTCATTATTTTAGGATACAAAAATTGGCAAACATACATTTTCCTAGAAAGTATAGATCCACTCCTTCATATGTTATACATTCAATCTTTTAGAAGGGTCTTCAAACAGCCACAGACCACACAGTTCATCTTGTGCACAGCTAGCGCGCCGGCCCGTGTTCCGGCTCGTCGTGCCGCGTGTCCTTTCCAACATGCAACAGAAGTGTGTAGGTGCCGATGACCTCCGGGTCCGGGCGCTTATGCAACCAGCGAGGCCGCAAGTAGGAGTCAACCGGCGCAGCGCCATGCTTGACGCTCTCCAACAAAGAGAGACGACGATGATGCTGTGAAGTATCCACTCTCTCCGCCGCGTTGCCATGCAGAGAATAATAGCCACAGCACATGGGAGGAATCGACCACTCTCATTTTTTCAAGTCAAGGATCTTGAACGCAGAAGTTAGAAACACTATGGGAAAAAATATCTCAGATCTAATGATCTACTCAACATTGGTATCAGAAGGAAACTAAAATGTACGGCCATGTGATCAAAATCAAAAACGGCTGCAAAGTCCTCTCATCTGCTCACATTGGACCACCATTTATTTAAGGAGTTATTAAAATTAAGGGGAAAACACACTGCGTGCTATTATTGCTCCTGCTCTCTTCAACGCACTGCCATAGAACAGGGCCAGTAATAATACATATATTCTAACATTTGCGCCGCACCCATCGCCGTCTCCCTCTGATTGGTTTTGTTTTCCATGAAAATATCCCAGATTTCGGCACTCTTAAAGAAAAATGAATTTCAATTAAAAAAAAATAATTTAATTTAAATTAATTTAACTTGTGAAACTGGAGTTGGCCAAAATAATTTACTGCAGTCTGAAGATTGATTGCTCAAAAGCATAAATGTTACAATGTACCCACTCAATACTTGGTTTCTATCTTTTTTTCTTTTTTTTCAAGTTTTTTTTTCAGCCTTACTGTGGAAAAAAGATAATTGAAAATAAATATGTTTGTCGTTGATCAGCAGACCTGTGTGGACACAAGAGGGTGTGTGGGCGGGAGCCATCTGGTTAAATTCAGAAAACCTAAACGCAACGGAAGGAGCATTACAGTGCCAGGAATTAAATAAGAAAGTGAACAAGTGTATTATGTGCATATCTAAACATAATACTAAGACCTCTAGACTGAGAAACAGTTTCTACTACAGAGCCCTATGTACTAAGACATCCAGACCGAGAAACAGTTTCTTCTACAGAACCCTGCATACTAAGACCTCTAGACTGAGAAACAGTTTCTACTACAGAGCCCTATGTACTAAGACCGCCAGACCGAGAAACAGTTTCTTCTACAGAGCCCTGCGGACTAAGACTTCTAGAAACAGTTTCTTCTACCGAGTCCTGCGTAATAAGACCTCTAGACTGAGAAACAGTTTCTTCTACAGAGTCCTTCGTACTAAGACCTCTAGACTGAGAAACAGTTTCTTCTACAGAGCTCTGTGTACTAAGACCTCTAGACTGAGAAACAGTTTAGTAAGACTTCTAGACTGAGAAATTTCTTCCTACGCGCAGTGATGCTACTGAACATAGGGGGTAGCCCTGCTTAATATGTTGACATGTTACATGTGCCGATACTATGCCAATGTCACTTTATAACACATGAGCTGCTTTTCTTTCTTTTTGTGTCGACCTTGTACATTACCTGTTAATCTTGAGAGAGTTGTTTCAAGCCAAACTTGGATTCCACGTGTGTGTACTGCTGTCATGTATATCATGCGATATGGTGAATTAAAATTAATCCTGAATTTTGAACACATATTGAATATACTTTCTATCCTTTGCACTTAAAGGGTTATTGATAGCAAATTGTTTTACAATCTAAAATTGAATACAAATAAACAAAAAAAGTATTTCTTTTCTTTCATGCCATTAAACAATTTAAATTGGAAATAGGTGATTCATTATCATTGATTTGAATGTTTAGTCTTGTGTTTTGTTAAAACATGCTAGTATTGTATTTAAACTTTTTTACTTTATTTTGTTACCCGGTGCTCACCTGTGAACACCCTATTTCGGTGCCCTGATCCCACAGGGTAATGCTATTTAAAGAGCAGGGTGTTTTGTGTTTGTTTGCCTCCTCCTAATATTACTGGGTGTCTTAACTGCTCGCTGTCCCACATTTGGTGTCACAAGCGCAGAGATGGCAAAAGTACCCAAATGTCTTACTTAAGTAAGAGTAAAATACATTTGTGAAAAAACAACTCGAGTACGACTACAAAGTACATATCCAAATATCTACTCGAGTAGAGTTAAAAGTACATGCTCAGAAATGTACTCAAAAAGTATTTTTGAAAGTAAAAAGTACAAGCTCTAAAATGTACTCAAAAGTATTTTTGAAAGTATAAAGTACAAAGTAATAAAAGGAAAATTGTATGTAAAATGCATTTTTTTCAATGTTAGTTTGTCAATGTTATTATTTGAATAAATTACTAACAGCCTAGCCTAATTTAAATGAAAACCACTTATTAACTTAATAACTGGGACTGTGTTGCTGCATGTTATCGTACCCTGTCAGTGTGCAAAAAAAGCAAAAGTAACGAGTCTGTTTTGGTAAAAGTAAGGAGTAGAAGTACAGATATTTTTGTAAAAAATTTACTCAGTACATGTAAAAAGTACTCACAGAAAAAAGTACTTCTAAAAGTACAGATACTTCAAAATTGTACTTAAGTACAGTACTTAAGTATTTGTACTTCATTACTTGCCATCTCTGGAGATGTGTACACCTTGTGGTGCGTATGAATGAATGAATGAATGAATGAAATGTATTTAACGCCAGACAGTACAGAGCCATTAGTCATTCCAACATGTCACACAGCAATAGAGATGGCATTCATTGCAAAATGTTACATGGGTCGTGAAAAGATGGATATACACAGGATTAGCAGATTGCTAGATTACACCCGGCTGTCGGCGAACCCCCCTGGGGGGGCTCGTTGACTAAAGTTCTTATGAGGCACGTCGCTTGCGCGGCGGGTACGTATCTTTGTTCCGATTGGTGGAGGGGGAGTGGGGGGGAGTGGCTCGATCATCTGTATGTTGAGGTGTCCTCCGAGTATTCCTTTCGGTTTGAATTTCGTTTCCCAGATGATACTGGCGTTTTGCAGGCGCCGTCAGTTGTTCCGCGCGAGCTATAGTGGGAGCCGTTGACAGAGCGTGTGTGTAACCTGTATGTCAGAGCAGTGCATCATGGGTATTTCACTTGGTTGCGGACCCAGCACAATGCGTGTACAATAGGCGAGGCTGAGTGTTAGTATGAGACTGCACGAGAGATGAGAAGAAAAGCTCATTTAACACAATCGTTAATGACCAAATTTGTGGATG
>OMKY01181550.1:0-12241 GCA_900302395.1 Bregmaceros cantori
TAATCATATATAATCATAGTTTGACGTTGTTTTAATCATTATAAACAATTTTCAGTTCAGTTTTCATGTTGTTGTTTTTTTTGTTTGCTACACAGGCTTTCAGAGCTTTTTCTAACTGGAGACGGGGGCCGGAAGACGGCCATTTTAACTGTTTACATCGGTTAGTGCCTCTTGTTCTCGCCTTGGCTCCCCCGGGAAATTGTGTGATCACCCAGCTGACTTTTTTTCAAAAAAAAATAACTGTGGTAAAAATGTCTGTTTAAATAATTTTTAAAAATCTATGAAAATTTGTGGGTAAACACTTGAGGAAAAACACGGTACTGCGTTGACCGTAGCGCTAGTGTTAAATTGCAACCACTCTCTCTGTTTTGAAACCATTTTTGAGAGTAGTGCGTTTTTGTTTCCCCTTGGGGATGACAAAAAGTATCGACCGATCGATCCATCTCAACACCCACACAATGGAACACACAGACCAAACGATAGACCCCTACAGCACAACGCAAACTACAAATAAACACTTAAACACACCAATCCAGCTGAATTACACTGAGCGGACGTGTGGACAGACACACAATCATCATGCTGTCACACACAAGCCACACGCAACGACAAACGTGCTCGCAGAAAAACACACACAGAGGCGGCCATTTGGGTTATTATTGTGTCACTCTCCAGCCGGGAGCTTGATAATCCCTCTGAAAGACAGGAAGATGGGCGACGGCACGCCTTAAGTACTTTGCACTTGGTGCTGTCCACTCTAACATCCGCTCGCGTGTCAGAGGTGAATGAACACCGCGCCACCGACAGGATGAAGGGTAAAACGATTAAAGCCAAAACTTTGATTGGCCATTTTTTTGTCTACTTTTTTTATTCAACCAGATAACTCTGGTTCTCTCAGAAGAAATGTAAAGGGAATTGCTCTTTATATAGTCACACCTACATACATGTACAGTGAAATAATTCCTCTGCATTTAACCCATCTCTGAGGAGCGGTGTGGTGGGCAGCCACGTGGGCAGCGCCCGGGGGGCCAACTCCAGATTCTAAATAGTCGACTAATCGATTATGAAAACTAGTCGGCAATAGATGCAATAATCGATAATCACGAAGTAATTGAATCATCATTTCTGACGGCAGCATGCACACATTTCCTAATTTCTGAAGCCTCAAAATCAACATCCACTTTATGGGTAGTATGTCATTTGGCAAAAGTGATGGGGACAAAACAGCTGTCAGTGTGTGTGACGTGTCCCTGGTGGAAATGACGCTCCTGGGTACAGGGCACAATTTTTTAAATTAATAGAAAATGAAAGCACTGTAAAAAACAGCCAGACACTGTCAAAGCTCTCAACAGGTGCAGCATAAAACTAATGTCTTTCACATAAGAACAATTTTGAAATTATTGTTTGGATTTTTTTGCTAACTTCCGGCACTGCGTACAACTCGAGAAGAGCAAATTTAATGCACCATTAGGCTGTGGGAATCCTACGTGCTGCCAAACGCTCCCATGGCTTCTGTGGAACATCCGAACGAGCAGTTTGATTGAACAGTGAACATCAAGGCACATTACATTCCGCCACGGTAAAAGCCTAACAGAGCAGAATGATATCGTTCAACGTTTCCACTTTAACGCGGCCTCCCTTTCAAAGCGCCGTGCGGAGTCCGCTGCTGCTCCGCTGCCAAAAGGTGAGCCAGCGGACCGTGAGCCGCTGACAGATGAGCCCCGGCGCGACGTGGTGGTAACGAGTGGCTATTCATCACGGCGTAATTCCACTTTACCTCACCGCCAGGCCCTCGCCGGTGTTTCTTTTCTACCCGGCGTCTGTCGATTATCCCAACAGGCTGACTAGCTGCATTCAACTCGGGGTATTGCTCTTGGGTGAAATGACCCAGGAAATGCATGTTTTGAAACAGGTGCACTCAGATTAAAGGCATACCATGAAGGATTCCAGTGGGCAGGTGACTGAACACAATTACCCATACATTACCCAGTCATAGAATTCACCGAGACTAGTGATTGGTTGGAAGTGGCTCACCAGGAACTTTGATTGGCTGGAAGTGGCTCACCAAGAACTCTGACTGGTTATAAGTGATGAAAGCAATGAGGATGGGCAGTGCGCAGGTTATGTTTTCACCCGCATTGGTTTGTCCCCTGGATCTGGATGAAATTTTGTTGTTGAGTTCTTGGAAATAACAAAAGAAAGAAGTGATTCAATTTTGGTGCATTTCTGTAGCCTATAAGTAACATTGTTCTGCATGAAAAGTGCTATATAAATAAAGTTTGATTTGATATCGGTGAATGACCGCCATTCTCCGTAGTGACTCCTGCAGCTGCGCCCGAGCCACATTTAGTATCCCAAATGGCTGATGCCCTTTTTTGACCGGCGGTGCCTTCTCCGATTGCATTCAGGATGTTCCAGAATTAAAACATGTTAGTTAGCTTCCAAATCGGTAGCTGCCACACAGGTAGCTGCAGCATTAGTAGCTATCAGATAACTAGCTGTCCCACGTGTAGCAGTCGCACAGGTAGCTGGCAGATAGCTAGTTGTCCCACAAGCAGCTGCCAGATAGCTGTTGCACAGGTATCAGTAACACAGGCAGCTACCAGATAGCTAGTTGTCCCACAGGTAGCAGTAACACAGGCAGCTACCAGATAGCTAGTTGTCCCACAGGTAGCATTAACATAGGCAGCTACCAGATAGCTAGTTGTCCCACAGGTAGCTGTCGCACAGGTAGCAGTAACACAGGCAGCTACCAGATAGCTAGTTGTCCCACAGGTAGCTTCCAGGTAGCTGTCGCACCGGTAGCAGTAGCACAGGCAACTACCAGATAGCTAGTTGTCCCACAGGTAGCTGCCAGGTAGCTGTCCCACAGGTAGCAGTAACACAGTCAACTACCAGATAGCTAGCGGTCACACTGGTAGCAGTAACACAGGCAGCTACCAGATAGCTAGTTGTCACACAGGTAGCTGCCAGGTAGCTGTCCCACAGGTAGCAGTAACACAGGCAGCTACCAGATAGCTAGTTGTCGCACAGGTTGCAGTAACACAGGCAGCTACCAGAAGGCTAGGTGTCCCACAGGTAGCAGTAACACAGGCAGCTACCCGATAGCCAGTTGTCCCACAGGTAGCTGCCAGGTAGCTGTCCCACAGGTAGCAGTAACACAGGCAGCTACAAGAAGGCTAGGTGTCCCACAGGTAGCAGTAACACGGGCAGCTACCAGATAGCTAGTTGTCCCACAGGTAGCAGTAACACAGGCAGCTACCAGAAGGCTAGGTGTCCCACAGGTAGCAGTAACACAGGCAGCTACCAGAAGGCTAGGTGTCCCACAGGTAGCAGTAACACGGGCAGCTACCAGATAGCTAGTTGTCCCACAGGTAGCAGTAACACAGGCAGCTACCAGAAGGCTAGTTGTCCCACAGGTAGCAGTAACACAGGCAGCTACCAGATAACTGTCACACAGTTACTTGTCACAGGTGCCCTTCACGCTGACATGCCTTCAAATCCAGCACTGAGACATGTCGTTAATTCTAAAGTTGTTTTCATGGCACGTCGTCGGACGCGTTGTCACCTTTGAAAGCATCATGCAGTGTCTGCGCACGGGCACGGCGCACGCGTGTGTATACGTGAGTACCAGTGTGTGGCGGTGGCTGCTGCGGGAGCTGTGTGTTTGCGTGTTCTGTGTGTGTGGCGGAGGCTGCAGCCAGAGAGTGTGTTTGCATGTTCTGTGTGTGTGGCGGAGGCTGCAGCCGGAGAGTGTGTTTGCGCGTTCTGTGTGTGTGGCGGAGGCTCCAGCAGGAGTGTGTGTGTGTGGAACAGATGGTGCGTAATATGTTCCTCCAGCCAGAGTAGCAGCTCCACACCACCGCCTGTCATCACATGACAGCATCCACATGCTGCCCACGTTAACCCTTTCAGCTCTGGAGGATTTTCCTCCCGGGCGGCACGGTGCCACAGTGCATTGCTGCCTCACAGCTAGAAGGTCCTGGGTTCGAATCCCAACCCGGACAGCTCCTTTCTGTGTGGAGTTTACATTTTCTCCCCGTGTCTGCACCGGTTTCCTCCGGGCACCCCAGTTTCCCCCACCAACAAAAACATGTTCTAGTTAACCTGCTCCAGTCAGTACCCCTGGCCAAGGCACTGGCTCACGAGTTGGCCCCCGGGTGCTGCGCCGCGGCTGCCCACCGGTCCTCAGGGATGGATGCGGAGGAAGAATTTCACTGTAGATGTATGCACGTGTGACTAAATAAAGTACCTACCTTAACCTTCCTCACTCCAACCTATTCTTCGGTTTAATTTAATGGTGTGATGACATGCATCTATAAGGTGACACCTGCATATTATAATAGTGTTACTATATACACTATCATTGGCATATTATATTTCATTGAGATTGATTATGATGCAATAAAGTCATAACTAGAAGCACTCAGAGAGTGCAAACCTGCCCCAAGCCCATGGGGTCACTGATGCCAAAACATCTAGATGCTAGTATGTTACTTATAGGCTACAGAAATTAACCAAAATGTCATCACTTTCTCTGTTTGTTCTCTCTTGGTGGTACCCAGGGTTATAGTCATAAAAATAAATATTTTTACAATGTGCCGAAGGTGGGATGCAAACCCGATTCTCCAGCTTGGCAGATCATAGGGCTAACCACTAGACTATCTGATCTGTGTTCGGCACATGCAGTAGAGTGGAGGCAACTGCTGCAGTTTGTAAGCTCATACAGTTGTCAAACTAGACGCTATTATGTTACTTATGGGTTACAGAAATGCACCAACATTTAATCACATGTTCTGTGTGTCATTTCCAACAACTGTAGAAATTGTCATCCAGATCCATGCACAACTTTTTCAGTTATCCTGCTGAGTGAGCATCGGATGCACCCTAGACGAAGACCCATAATGCATTGTGAGACATTTTAAAAATGATCTAAACTTCAAAAAAATGTTCTTTCTGATGATTGTTTAATTTTATAATTATATTTTTAATAATTATATTTTATAACAATTTTGACGGCGGCAACTCTAGTGTCCGAAATCTCCGCCATTGCTGTTGAGTGCACTATAAGTAATACACTACATGGGGGGTAGGGAGTAGGGGATAGGGAACGATTTCGGATACAGCCAGCGTTTTGTTTCTGTATTTTCTCGACTTTTTACTTCCTCAATAGTTTATTATTTAGACCTTGTTTCTGTATTTATCATAGCGCCACACGCTGTGTTTATTCAACTTCAAAGCTTGCGATCGAACATGCCACAATACATTGACAACACTCATGAATGCTATTTCATTTGATTGAATCACATAAACCG
The DNA here is from genome assembly GCA_900302395.1 of Bregmaceros cantori. NCBI lineage: Eukaryota > Metazoa > Chordata > Actinopteri > Gadiformes > Bregmacerotidae > Bregmaceros > Bregmaceros cantori. The sequence goes on from OMKY01181550.1 coordinate 5,316, forward strand.
AGTCGGTTGAACGCGACCTCAACAAGACTTATGGGGGGAAGCAGTATGGGTCTCTGGCACTCTGCAATCAGCCATGGCACCTCCGCATGGTGCCGCCGGAGTGTTCACTGCTTGCACTTAAGATAAAAAGGCCAAGAGAAGCGCCCGCAAGTACTGTGCTTATCACCTTAGCACTACTGGCTGCGTGTTCATCAGACAGGGGTGCGCCCAGCCGAGAGTGAGCGGTGAGAGTGGGAGATAGACAGAGGGACAGAGAAGGAGACAGGTAGGGATGAGATGGGAAGATAAACAGAGAGACAGACTGAGAGTGAGCTTTGGGAAGGGGAGACGGAGACAGGCCGAGAGAGGGGGCCTGTCTCTGAAGCAGCGGCACAGGTAGAGAGGAGATTATAGTGAGGCAAATGCTGTTCAAATCATTGGGCAATGTTCAGAACTCCAGAAGCCCACTGTTTGCTTAATATGATGCCTCTGACTTTTCTGTGTGTATTACCTTTATCAGCAACAACCATTTTAACTAGAGCTGCAACCGATTAATCGATGATAATCAATTATTGAAATAATCACCAACTAATTTGATAATCTTTGTTGTTGTTTCCATTCCCAGTGTCATGGTCCTAATACAATAAAGACAACACGTAAGCTTGGGTGAAAACCCAATATGTTAGAATTGGAAGTATTGGAATGGAAGAATAGGCTCTTCCATGCCAATACTAAAAAATGGAAATGTTAGCAATGAGTGGAGATAGAAAAACAGAAAAAAAGATTGCAATATCAATATTGCAAACTTTAAAAAAAAAATCAAGCAAATAATCGATTCAATTTGAATTGAAAAATAAACAGATTCATCGATTAATCGATCGGTAAGAATGGGCGATTAATCAATGATCAAAATAAGCATTAGTTGCAGCCCTAATTTTAACTCTGTAGAATAGGGGTGCAGCAATTAGTCGATTAAACGATAATGAAATTAATTGACAACTAATGCAATAATTGATTAATCGCCAAGGAAATTAATCATTGTTATTGTTGTCAGGGTTTTTTTACCGACCCCAGCACCTATTCGTCTACACAAATTTTATATCACTTGATAATTTTTGAAAATCCAATGATTGATATGAAAATTATAAATATGAAGAAAACCATCAAAATATTAGTGTATAAATTCATTGTAATAACTTACTGTGTCTGGGTAATTAACTTAATTGTTGTACATTTGTTTGCTAATGTGAAGCAAAATTGACTGCATTTCAAGTTGCCAAGATTTATTTATTTATTTATTTATTTTTTGTTATTTTTTTCCGGCGTCAGCACTGTTTTTCCATCTTTATTGGATAGGATTAGTCGGGAACTGGGTTGAAGAGATCAGGGGTAGACATTGCAGACAAGTCGACGAGCGTAGTCAAACTCACGACACTGCGGACGCTGCGGTAGATGCAGCGCCACTAGCATGAATGGTGTCGCGTTAGGTGCAGTGTCCATAACCACTCGGCCAACTCGGACCCCTCCAAGATTAATTTCTGTGTTCCTGTGAATATTTGCGGGATTGTTTCAAGGACACATATCTATTCGATTAATCGACTAATCGTTTCAATAATCTGCATCTAATCAAGTATTAAAATAATCGTTGCCACCTACCGTAGAAGATCGTACGGCTCACCTTTTCTCGTTTGTGGGTTCACCGAGTATACGGTGAGGCATTGTATATTCTGTGTATATGCTGCCTGTGTATGCAAACATGCTTTTGAGAGAAAGACTGGCAGTGGCAGAAAATGAGAGACAAAGGTGCAGAGTCAGGTAAGGCAAGGTGGAAGAGAGAGATGGAGGGAGAGAGGGGGACAGATAGGGAGGTGGAGGAACGTGTCTAGTATATGAGAGACAATGAGAGAGAGAAAGGCAGAGAGAGAAATGAGAGTGACGGGTAGTGAGGTCGAGAGAGTGAGTTACTGTGTGTTCAAACCCAGTACGACCTACGACATCCAATTAGCTTCAGACACGTTTGACAGGTCGCTGCATTATTATTATTTTTTTACATCAGCCGACCATAGGGGGTGCAACGATTAGTCAATTAATCGATGACTAATCGATTCTGAAATTAATCGACAACTAATGCAATAATCGATAATCGCCAATGAAGTGAATCATTGTTATTGATCTAGTTTCCTCTTGTTTGTTTGATGCACTGCAACCTAAAACATGGGGTTTTAACAGCCGCGATAGACGAGGGGATTGGGAGCTGGAGCCTTTGCATTCTGCCTTGGTTTCTTGAACTCTCTCTGGCTCCAGTCGTGAAGCGTGTCGCTAAACATATAAAAAGCATGTTTCATCTTGTGTTTAGCTGTGAACAGCCATTTGTGGCGCAAAAAACAGCGACACATTTCAGGAACCCCAAGTCGCAACAGAAGTGCAAGACGCTATGCACCATGCTGTGCCAGTTGCAGAGAGATAACTATTTACTTTTAATCAGAGCTTTGAGCCGGTTCAAGGAATGAAAACGAAAACCGGGAACTTTTTGTATTTTCCAGGGAACAGAAACTATTATTATTATTATTATAACTTCAAAAATCAAATAAGAGTATTTATAAAATCTACGATGCAGCAGTGATGTATGAAGCATCGCAGGACTTTCTGCAGTGTGTTGTTGTGGGTTCACCCTCACACGCAATGAGACGTCGGCTGTAGAGCGCTACCAGCAAGTCTCTGTAGCTGTGGATGTTGTGGATTCGCCCCCCGACAGATATTATATAGCATTAAACAGCTGACAGGAACGAAATTCCCGTTCCGGGAACAATATTGTTTTGTTCTAACTGGTTCGGGAACATAAAATTATTGGTGGAACTTATAACTGGAAACGTTATAATTCTGTTTCTGTTCGGAACGAACCGAGTGGGAAAAAATATTGGTTCAAAGCCCTGCTTCTTTTTAAAATGTTTTTCCAGCCAATTCAGGCTGTTTTCCCAAGCTTTATTTATTAGGGTTAGTGGAAACAGGTGAAGATGGGGGGTAGACATGCTGGAAATACGTCGGTGGTGGGATTCAAACCACTCACCGCACCATTAAGGCATATGCATGCTTTCCAGTGCACTGCCTAACCGACTGAGCTACTGGGCAGCACAAGCACTGCTTTTAATATTGTTTAGAAACTTGAAGATGCCCGGTCGTAGTGGGTTTGAACAAACATTCAGAGGAGGCTGGGAGAAATAAATAGAGAGTGACATGGAGGGAAATAGAGAGTGAGTTAGAGATGGAGATGGAGAGAGAGAGAGAGAGAGAGAGGGGGAGAGGGAGAGATGGGGAGAGATAAGGTTGCTATGTGGCCACAAGACACCACTTCACATCTCCTCATCGTCTCCTAAGCGCAGAAGAATAGGGGAAAAAAAAGAACACGGCTTCAGAACAGAAGAAAGCTGCATACGCCATGCAACGTCACACATGCATACACGTCCGCTCATCGTACAGACACAAAGCAAATAGAAACCCTGGGCAGCCATTACATAAAGTGTGTGTTATAATCCTTACATAATCCACGCCTCTATCCCACATTGTAGGAAGTGGAGGGAAAAAAAAAACGTAGACGGCGCTCAGACAAAGTTATCTTGGCTCAGGGGCTGCCAACGTGCCGGCGCATACACGAGAGAAAGCGTTTTGACTTGGTGCCTGAGGTGGTGTGTTTGCATGGCGTGATCCCTGCTAAGTCCTTCAAGGCTCCAAGATACACCCAAAGCTACACTTAATTTGCACAGAAACATTCAGAGCTTCCACCTCCCCCCGGTGGCCTAGTGGCATTGTGTTTGCCTCTGGATTAACGATTGTCAATGTTCCCTTGAAATTGTGTTCGAAATTCGGATTATTTTAATTATGTAATTTGAATAAAAGTCAACTTTTATGACATGCTCTCTTTTTGTAAAACAGGTGTTTCGTTTTTTTCCACTAGTGTTCTAATCACATCCATCCACGCTCAAATGTTTAATTCATAAACACAAGACTTGAAAATACTATATATAGTTGCAATAATTCTCGAAACAATTGCTCCTATTTATAACTTTCTGGATTATCAACATTTTTAAATAGTCTCAGTTATCAGTGAGGGGCTCGGAGTAGAGCAGCTGCTCCTTTGCGCCTCCCCGGGATTTTAGCACTGTAGTAAATAGCACATATGGTAAATGAATGAAACACTGACATTGCATGTGCCGGTATATTCTCAAATTCTTCCTCAGCATTATACCCACTTTTGGGAAAAATTTAATTCCACTTAAAGGTCTTTACGTCCAATCAGGCTGTAGAACGTGACGTCACCGGTGGGCGGCGGCCATGTTTACAGTCTCACTGCTTGCCCAGAGCGTATAGAGACACGGTTCGAGAGATAAATTAGTGGGACAATGTGTAAAATATAAATAACAAAAAAATGTTAAAATCTAAGAAAGGATGTGTGTGTATACCGGGACACGCTAAAAAAGGAGGCCAGAGAAATATCTAGAAAAGATAATCATTATAAACGGATTGGACCCCTATCAAATAGACTCCAGAAGATGGCAGCATACACTCAGGGGCGTGTGTAGTGGAGTTATTTTTAAACTTGATATGTGTACCACAGACAATATTTATTATTGTCCCCACTCCATTCACATTCACAATATTGCTCTCTGGCCTCCTTGCTGCAGTTAAGTTATAATAATGTTAAAAGGACACCATCTAAATTCTATATTTTCTGTTCAGTACCAGACAGATCCTTCATCTGGCCACAAATTCAATTTGAAGGTCAAAAATCTCAGCATCTGGTGCATCTTAAATATCGCCATTATCATCTAAATTCAGATATACACATACCCAAATGTCGTAGGGTGGATCGCCCTACAGTGGGCCACTGCCTAATGTCGGACAACCGATTTTGAGTGTCTCTGGCTCCTGCCTAAACTAATGAATGTCAGTGAAACTATGATAAAAGCAAACTATGGAAAACGTGTCTAACATTAAGTTACACTACATTGCACTGTTCCACCTCAGGGAACTGACCCACATTAGGAAGCTGCAAAAAAGGGCACACAGTAGGACAATCCACCATTTATCATAGTTCATTCATATCAAAGGGAGTTTGCATTTTAGGACCATATACAGAACATGCACAAGTGTTCCTGAAAGATCTATTCAAATTAATTCCAATTAATAATATTTTTTCTGAATGTTGCCCATTATTAGTTTAGTGCACGACTCTTCTGTGGTTTTTGGCTGTGCTGACTATACTGCCCCCCTATTAGCGCAGACTTTGCATATTGGATTATGAATCATTTAAACTTCTCGGGAAGATTTTAGACGTGGACGGTTTACTGTAATTATTACTGATTTGACTTGTTTAACGCTTTGTTTAGTTGTTCTGCTTCACATCATTGTTGAATGTATTGTATTATTATACTGTTATAATTTTCAGTAAAGTGCAAAATAAATAAACATAAATGCATCTCTTACATTTTATTGACAACAAAAATTTCAAACTAGACCTACAAGTTTGCAAGACAATATCTTTAAGAAGATCTTGGAGAAAAATGTGGACAGTCCACTAAACGCAGAGGCCAATGCAGAGTGATGCTAGGGCTAGAGTTTCTACTGAAGCAGATGAAGCAGGTTATGTTTTTGGTCGAGTTGGTTTGTCCCCAGGATAACTGAAAAAGTTGTGCACAGATCTGGATAAAATTGTTGGAAATGGCCAACAGAAGAAGTGATCAAATGTTGGTGAGTTTCTGTAGCCTATAAGTAACATAATCATACTTAATCACTAACTTACCGATAGATCGCTGGGCACTTACCCCGGTCACATGACCAGCTACTCTACGAGCACTTGCATTGATAATAGCTTGCCACACATACAGTACTTCTAGCATTAAAAGTACTCTGAGTGCTTCTAGTTAGTCATATAAGTCGTCCGTCTGCGTTTTTGAAGAGGGAGATCTCTACTTTCTAGGAAAAGTAGCATTTACACCTTTTTCTATTCTAATCATGTTGTAATAATGTCTCAACTCTATGAGTAACATAGCCTGACTTCTTGCTATTCAGTTGGGTGAACAACTAAATTATAAATAGGTCATTTCAAATATGAGTGTATGACTTCAATATGTTCACATTATTTTGAATGTGCAATATTTGAATTCATGACATCTTCAAGTTAATGTTTTAATAGCGTAATGTATTCAACTACACACACCACACACACACCACGGTGGTATACAACTATGTAAATAGCTGGCTGTTTATTCAATTCAGAAACATGATCTCATCAATGGAAAGAATAATGACCCTGCCTGTCTTTATAGGCATATTGTGGTGCCCTAGAGAGCAACCAAATATATACGTACATTGAAGCTGTCAGACACCAGAATGAACACAGGACTCATGCGCTGCAGAACACAAGTTTATTTACTATAAAAAGGTATTTATATTTATTAAGAGTCAAGGGAAGAGTCAGGTTTCCAGGACGGGCCAGCAAGAGGAGCGAAGTCTATGGGGAACTGCTGCGGAGATGGAATAACCGCGAGCGCCTCCAGAGGCCACGGCAGGAACTGCAGGGGTTACCCGATGGCGGACGATCTCCACCGGGCGATCAGTCAGGCCAGCTGATCGGGAAGCGGAAGGCGGAAGATCCGACGAACTGGCAGGCAGGCAGACAGGTAAGTAGACGGGCAGGCAGGCAGACAGGTAGGTAGACCGGCAGGCAGGCAGACAGGTAAGTAGACCGACAGATCGGCAGGCAGGCGGACAGGGGCAAGCAGGTCTGTTCAGGCGTACCCAGGAAACGTCGACTGACGATCCGACAGGAGAGCGGAACGAGGGCCTCTTATAGGCTGGCGGGTGATCAGCAGATGGGAAACCGGTGTGTAGATGGGACGGGTGCACACCGGGAGCGTGGCGTGCGACACCACGCACAGCAAGTCGTGACA
>OMKY01181563.1:0-10418 GCA_900302395.1 Bregmaceros cantori
AGTGGTACTACATTTGCCTGCAAAGCCAAACGTTTTGGGTTCGAATCCGGCAGTTTCCACTACTTTACTTCTTTCTTTCAAATCTATCTTTACATTTTACCCATCGTTTCAATTTATTCACCTTTTGAATTATTTAATTACTTTAAATGGACCACCGTTGAGTCAAAGTACATGTCTTTTGTTGCTGACCTGCAGCACAAGTGCACATTAGCGAGTGTGCAATGTTTATCAATAAAATTGTCAACATTATATATTTTCCGCATTGTTTTCCTAATGAAATAAGCCTGTGTGTAGAAAGCCTGTGTGGACATTATGTATGTCTTTCCACGATTGTTCGCGTTAGTTTCATGTTCAATTAGAGAGCCACTAAAAGGGGTCTGCCTTCTCATATACTCAGATTCCTAAATGGCGTGTCGCTAAAGTGTACGACTGCGAAACAAAGCATCCTGGGTTTGAATCGCGCTTGGAGCACTGCGCAATTTTTTTTTTTTACAATCAAATAATTCCCTGTACACTTTGTCTGTTCATCTCCTAAGTAAGTCATGTGTTCAAAATGTTTAGGGGTTGTTTCAGAACCCTTAAACGTTTTAAACACATGACTTAATGTGCTGCATGAATGTATTATATTAAATATTTTTAAAAAGTAATTCAAAAGGAATCCTGTGTTAGATAACATTTGCATTACTTAATAATCTCACTAAAATTCAAGAGTCTACAGTCATGGAATGAGTGTTGCTGAGACCACTCAGCAGACTCGGATGACTGGATCGGCACTGTGCGCGGGTTCTGACAGTAGGCCTATTTTACAAGCCTTTGACCTTCTGGCTAGTAAAAAGTTTTATATAAGTTATTGTTGATAATGTTTTTGTCGCAGGATGTTATTGTTGTCATGGCCTATTTGTTAATACCCTAGTCATTCTTAAATGGCTGCTGTTCACTTTCAACTCATTGCACATTTTTTTTCCCGCAAACATTACTTTTTTTGGCAGTGAGGGCTGAGGTGAAGGCCCAGGTGAAATGCTCACGGTTCGCCACTGCAAGGCACATGTGGTGAGAAAAGAGGAGTGCTGGGGTGGGAAAGTGGTTTGTGCAGCTTGACTTCTCCGGAGTTACTTGGCGTAATAGTTTAATCGGCCAATTTTCCTATCGAATAATCTGATCAATTTTCGTCATTTATCAAATGGATCATCTAATTTCATTTTCATTTGATATCGACTTAATCTAGATTAACCCAATTCAACTTCCAAAACCAATCACAGGCTGTGTCCGAAATTGCTCCCTATCCCCTATTTCCTACTTGGAATGAAAATACTGCAGCAGCCTTGCATTCCACTGGACACCGCATCTAACGCGACCCCATTCATGTTGGTGGCGCTGTGTCTACTGCAGCGTCCGCAGTGTCGCGAGTTCGACTACGCTCGTCGACTTGTCTGCAATGGATTGACAGTTTTCGACTAACCCTATCCAATAAAGACGGAAAAACGGCGCTGACGCCGGAAAAAATAACTTGTGGTAAACTGCACGACCAAAAAGTGTGGTAAACTGCATGAAATACAAGCATCCTCACTCCTTGATAGCTGTGTAGCGACTCAGCGAGCAAGTGTCACGGTGAGGAGGCCTAGGGACATGGTTGCAGCCTGGTCAGGGTTTTACTCATACCAGTGGACAGATGGCTCAGAGTGCCCTATGCATGTTGTGTGTGTGTGTGTGTGACAGAGAGAGACTGTGCCTTGGAAATGCTTTGAACGCTATGTGCTGTTTGGAGTTTTGTATTGGAAACCTCCATTTCAACTTGGCCCTTTTTAAATCAAACAGTTATTGTCATTCCTCCTCATAAGAATCTAGGGACGCAGTACTTTGATTGACCACAGATGGCAGTGTTGGTCTGTGTAACTCCAGTGACGTCTGTCCCAGGGCAAATTACACACTTCCCTACACACATAAAGTGGGCAGGATGCTCTCGCCGACACACATGCGAAGAGAATGCTCACACACAGTCTCTCAGCCTCATTCTCGGGTGTCCTTGTTATTTTGATGAGCTAAGGTGTATCCTGGTTGAGCTGCAAAGCCCCCGTTGATAATCTTTGCAGCATTCTGGACTCCAAGGTCTGGGGACCCGGCGGGCCTCTCTGTCCTGTTCCTCTACCAGGTCTTCTTGCAGTCTATGCAGTGGTTAGCATTGCTGCCACACAGCTAGAAGGTCCTGGGTTTGAACCCCAACCCAGACAGGTTCTTTCTGTTTGGAGTTTACATGTTCTCCCAGTGTCTGTATGGGTTTCCTCCGGGCACTCTGTTTCCCCTCCCCCATCACTAAAAACATAACCTGTTCTAGTCAGTAACTTGCTCTAGTCGGTGCCCCTGACCAAGGCACTGCCTCAGAATCTGGAGTTGGCCCCCGGGCCTTGCACACGTAGCTGCCTACCGCTCCTCAGGGATGGTTTGAACGCAGAGCGCAAAAAGTACTATTTTTTTTTTTTGTACCACTACGCCGCAGGTTTGCAATCTCTGAGTGCTTCTAGTTATGACTAGGGGTGTAAATCACACCAATCATGGCGATACGATTCAGTATTCCTGACCCAACAATTAGTTTTTTTTTCGATACTCAACAATTCACCACGATTCGATACAATTCTTCGATTTTTTTTCATTTTTATTTAACCTGACAGGGGAGTGGAATTATGTCCAGGAACAAATGGATAAAAATAGATTGTATTGTCGGCTGTTGTAGCGATATATCGATACAAAATCGATATTATTTACACCCCTAGTTATGACTATAATCCCTCATACCGCCAAGAGCCAACAAACGGAACATTTTGGTGCATTTCTATAGCCTATAAGAAAACAATAGTGTCATAGATGTTTTGGCATCAGTGACCCCATGGCCTTGTCGCAGGTGTGCACTCTCTGAGTGTTTCTAGCTGAAATTGCAGAGAGGACTTGCAGTATCTGTCCTATCTCTGCCATAGATTTGTGTGCATCTCCAGGTGTGCCCTGAAAGTTAGCGTGTTCCTCTGCCCTTAATGAAGAGGTATGTATGTGTGCGTCTCTGGCCGCTGAAGGGCGCTGTATATCATAATGATTAGTACAGAATGGTGTCTGCTCTTGTCTATTTACTCGCATATTTGTGCGTTGAACAGCTGTATTATGAGGTTTGTTTATGTCTTTGTGCACTTTGTGTGAACCTGTGTGTGTGTGTCTGTGCAAGCAGACAAGGCTGGCTATATTTGACAGATGCCCTGTTGAAATACAATGTTTTTCATTGTTATGACTTTTCAATCTGTCCACATGACAAGAGCCGTGTGTCATGGAGGGGTCTGTCTGTGCTATCCAGTTTATTTGTCTGTGTGCATACATAATAGAAGGGTTTACGTGCGAAACACTGGTGGTAGTCATTTTGTCCCGCCGTTCTTAAGGTCACTTCCGGTGCCTTATTGTTGCCTATGCCAACTCTGGTACTGGACTGAGGTCCGAGCACACAAAACATAAAATGCACGGCAATTCAAAATCCGACCACTAAAAGACAGAGAAACACGGCCTGAAATGAAAAAAATATATATAATACATAATGCAATTTCCCATCGGGGATTAATAACTTATTTATACGTGCATCCGATTAATCGAACAATGATGCGATTTTTTTTTTTTTGATCAGTCGTGATTAATCACGGCGTTGTTTGATTCATCCTTCGCTCAAATGCCCCACCAGTTCACTTGAATACTCAAGTGAACTGGATGTTGATTTTGCGTCCCAGCAAAACAAACTATACAATACAGTAAGCTTGGCTGGAAATCGGTGAAACCGAAGGAAAATGTCATGTTTAAGACCCCTGTCATTACTTCATCAAATTCCCAGGGGAATGTTGATTACATTCAGGGCTTAAAAACGAAATGATTTTAAAAACGCTCCGTTCCCGAACGGTTCAGGCAGATCTAGGTTTAACGCTAAATAACGCTTCGTTCGTTGAAGTTCCTTATTTTGTGCAATGTTAAGTTTAGATATAGTTTTTACAAAATATATTTGGCAGACTTTCAGTGCAACTGCATTAACGTGAAACCGGGTTTAAAACACCATTATATTCGCTTACTCGTCTGTCCACAATATGAAGCCCTAGATGCACGCGGCTTGATGACTGACAGTGAAAGTTAGATGGATGCACAATCGGAAAAAAGTCTCCCAGACATTAGTTATGTTAAAATATATAGAAAACAAAAAAACGTTTTAACCGGTTTTGTGGGTTTCATAATGTTCCGTTTGTGTTGCAGACACAGTTAGAGCTGTTCTACAAGCCACCAAACAATGTTTTTTGAAAATCAAGACACTAAATAGGGCACTTTGCATGTTTCTATGAAAAACTCAGAGAATCTCATTGGCAGTCCATCGGCACTTCATCGTATGAGGCTTATTTCTCTGTAGCAAACTGTTTCCCACACACATACACACATTTAGAATCTTATCATGAGAAGCGAGCGGGGGTGGGCCGAGCCAGATCCTCTGGGCGATATGTATTCCCGTCCCACCCATCCCTCTGCGCCTGTTTTTTCTGGCCAGAGCCTGTATGTCTCTCTTCCCGTCGTCCTCTCCATCCACTCCCGCGCAGTCTCGAGCACGGGCTCTCTTGACGCGCGGCTGTCCGTCACGCGCGGCTGCAACTAACGACATCACATGACAGTTCATCGGAGAAGTCCCCGGCTGCCCGGGATGATTGGCGTGTTGTTGTGATGCCGCCACTTCTTTGGTCACCGGCTCCACCACATCGGTGCAGTGGATGGATTGGAGCATTTCATTAGACCAGGGCTTCAGCTAATTAGAGCTGCGTGTCTCTTCCGGTCCATTGCTTCTTTGGCAGTTATTAGGTAGGCTATGTGATTCAATGTCACGACACAGCACGATTTAATATAGCTGGTTATTGGCTAGCCTGGCGACAGGGCTCCGAACCGGTTCAAGGAACGAAAACCGAAATCGAACAGAAATTTACTGAATTTCACGAGGAGCGGAAACGGAAACGAAACATAATGAAATCCACAAAACCGGTTAAAAACATTTTTTTTTTCGTTCTCTATATATTCTCATATCCTATGTCTGGGAGAGTATTTCCGGCCACTTTCACTGTCGGTCATCAAGCCCCATGCATCTGGGGCTCCATCTTGTGGACAGACGAGGAAGTGAACGTAATGGCGTTTTAAACCCGGTTTTCACGTCAATACAGTTGCACTGAAGTTTGAAAGTCCACCAAATATTTTTTTGTATAGACTATATAAAAAACTTAATATTTCACAAAATTAGGAATTTTAAGACCGAACAAAATGTTTGCGTTCTGAACCGGTTCAGCACCGATATTTTTGTGGTGGAACGGTTGCGAGAACGAAAATGTTAAGGATAGGCCTGCCTGAACCGTTCAGAACAGAACGTTTGAAAAATAATTTCGTTTTCAAGCCCTGCCTGGCGAGCCAGAACCAACGCATCGTCCATGCAATGGGTCTGGTAAAACCAGGGTCGGAAAAGTAAAAAAAAAACTTGTCAATCAAATCGTGTTATCCAGTCGCAGTGCAGTAGGTGGGACAAGAGGCAGGAAGGCGTGACAACCAAATTCTGCCCACGTCTCACGTAGCCTGTACAAACTCCCCCAACGTCTGCGTTGATTGGTTGGTTGGGGCGGGGGGGGATTGCTGTGGCACTGCTCGACCTACGGGCGCACTCTATAAACACTCTGCCACTGCTCCCCCGGGATTTACATTAAAAAAACATTTCCGGCGCAGATGCGCTTCTAGATTCATAATTTAATTTTCAGCGATCAGTCGACTAATCGCTGCCACCCTGATGTCAGTATTAATTCCCAGGTTGTAAAGTAGAAATGTAAATAACGTAAATATAGTCATTTTATATATTATAGTCATTTTATATATTTACACGCGGCAGTCCTAATATTGTATTGTCTGGAGTGGAGATCTACTCCGACTCTACCAATAGATTGCGATCTGTGTCATAAGAACCTCTCTCTTAGATTTATAACATAGAACCATTTTTCTCCCCACACAGAAACGTGCACTTTTCCCTTCTTTTTTTTATATTCTCGTACTTTCCGACAATAGCCTCATCGCCGCTCTGGCTTGGCAGTTACTAAGCAACAGTTGGACAAATTGTGAAGTCAGTGGCTGCTGGTGGCTCTGTGTGGGCTGACAGGTTGTCACCGGGCTTCTGCTTAATGACTTGATCATTCCTTATTTGGGCAAATAGAGATGGCAATAGTACCCGCATTTCTTACTTGAGTAGGAGTAAAATACATTTCTGAAAAATAAAAACAACTCGAGTATGACTGCAACGTACTGATCCAAATGTCGAGAAGAGTAAAAAAGTACAGGCGCAGAAACATACTCAAAAAGTATTTTATAAAGTACAAAGTAAAAAATATATTTGTATATAAATTAGACTTTTTCTATGCTATGAATAAATTACTAAAAACCTAGCCTAATTTACTTCACTTAAGCTTCATAAATCCCACTGCCGAACATTGAAATTGACATCTGGAACATTCTCAAATCATGCTCATAGGCCCAGCTCTTAATAACACAAAGAACAGTAACTGAAGGTTTACACAATTACACCGCATCACCCCACTCATCTGAGTAGTGAGACATGGCACCTTGTTCACTCCAGTTGCTCAGCGGCAACGCCTATTGGCTGAAGGAATTTTCACGAGTACTGTAAAGTAATCATGTATATTGAATATTACAATTGGGCAGATTACTCGCCTGGCAAGCCAGACCCAATGCACCGTCCACGAATTGCACATCGCTAGACGCAGCATCTAGCGATGTGCAATTCGTGGACGGTACGTTGGGTCTGGCTTGCCAGGCTAGCAGATTACCATAGCTTTTAGCCTATTGTAATAGCAGTGTCATTGCTGGAGCTGTTGGACCGCCGCATCCAGCCCATAAGTCCGGACTATTGGAAAAGTCTGAAGTTCATTTTTTGGTGGTAATGCGATGGAATTCACCGGCACAGCAATCAGCAAACTAAACAATCTAAAAGATCATAGCAAAAAGCTAGGTCTCGATTCGAACTTAAGCTTAAACAGCTTAGAACGTGGACACAGACCAACAGCGGACTAACAAGCGGACATCACGGGACGACCCAACCGAATATCTAATGACAATCAGGGCTTTGAACCAGTTCAAGGAACGAAAGCGAAAACTGGAAACTTTTTGTATTTTCCACGGAACAGAAACAAAACCGGAAACATTATTTTTCATATTCTGGAACAGGAACGCTTATTTAAAAATAATGGTAACCGGTTAATACTGGTTTTATTTCCTTCTTCAAAGGAGTGCACTTTGGCATAACTTCAAAAATAAAAAAGGGTATTTATAAAATCTACGATGCAGCAGTGAAGTATGAATCATCGTGGGACTCGCTGCAGCGTGTTGTTGTGGGTTCGCCTCTTCCAACGGGCAGCAGCGAGTCTCTGTAGCGAGTCAGTGTGGGTTTGCCCGACATACATTATTTAGCATTAAACAGCTGACAGGAACGAAATTAACCGTTCCGGGAACAATATTTTTTTTGTTCTAACCGGTTCGAGAACGTCAATTTATTAGTGGAACTCATAACCGGAAACAATATAATTCTGTTTCTGCTCAGAACGAACCGAGCGAGAGGCCATTTTTTCCTGTTTCGACGGTTAAAACACTGTTAGTATGATGCGGCGCCGCATCATCGGGAAACCCAGAGTTAAAGTCACTTCCTATTTATTTGTTTCTAGGCTACAAATCGTCTTCATCAGTTGCTAACAGCGAGTTGCAAAACAGCGCCACCTTTTGTGCACCTTCGGACTCCACTTGTGAGAAAGGAAAGTGTGCAGCTTTGAAAAGAGTGGGAACGCAGACAGAATCAATTACAAATGCAATTGATACTGCGCTTCACTGACTGGTGCGGGCCTTAGTCTGAATCTTTAGATGTGAAAGCCACCTAAAATGAAACATGGTCTTTGTGCCATTGCGCCAAAACTGTGTCATTTTCTAGTATGATATCTCTTCAAGGGAGCTGCCAATAGTGCGTGTGTGTGTGTGTGTGTGTGCGCGCGCGCCAGATTATGAGCCATTCTAGCAGCATGAAGTCTTGGCCTTTCTGCCCTGTTTTTGTTGTTGTTGCTCTTTTGGCTGAAAGCCCATCCTTAATTATTATCGCTGTAATGGCTTCTCTATCCAGACTTTATGGATGAGGCAGATTTTGTTGTTTTTGAGCGATTGTTCCGAAATCGTGAGCAGTCATGATTGAAAAATCATATTTAATATAAATGTAATATAAATTAGTATGTAATCATCAATATTGTACCCTCTATGGTGCTCGGTATTTTCATGAACAAGTATCGGTGAGTATCTACAAATGACTGAAAATAGACATCTAGCTGCTAGGAGCCAACCGCAACTTCACCCTCGGTCAGGGTTTTTTAAGCACGTGTTTTTTTCCCATAGAAAATTAAGTTCTGTGTCCTTGTCAACAGAACACATGGCAAATCAAACTTCAGACATTTATTTATCATCAGAAAAAGGAAATACTGTTTTCTACCTGTTTCCATTCTTTAGCTATAGCCTCCAGAACATGGGTATCACTAAAAAGTGCTGATTTCTGTTAGCCCCCCGACCATAGCTCGAGCAGTGCGGCGGGTTCTAATCCTATCAGTGGCTTTTCTGCAATGTCTCCCCCCTGACTCTTTATCCTAGTTTCCAATTGTATCCTATCACTATCTCTCAAATAAATAATGAAAAACGGCTGCATGCACCCAAAAAATAATTTTAAAAAGTGCTGATTTCTCGGGCCCCTGTCTCGGGCCATGCGAGACGCGGGCAGATTTTGGCTGTCACGCCTCCACACTGCTTGTCCCACCTACTGCGCTATGACTGGATAACACGATTTGGCACGTTTTTTTATGCTATCCGACCCTAGTTTTACCAGGACAAATACAAGCATCTAGCGATGTGTGATGCATGGACGATGTGTTGGTTCAGGCTCGCCAAGTTAAGGTAGCAAATTTACTAAATGTAGTGACATTGTGAATTGCGATTTATTTTGGTCCGCTGTCATTGTAATCTTGAAATTCTTAAATTGTCCGAACCCTAATTGTCCCATCATGGAACACCAAACCCCCCCTAGCTGGTCCTTTGAAATGGACCCATCATGCACATTGCATGATGGCCCCCACTGAAAGGGTGATGGAAAAAGTAGCTCTCAGTAGTAGCTGTGAAGCCATCAAGGTCATCTTACAATCTGGCCACCTGGTTAGCACGTGGCTGTGTTTTGCAGCATTGTATGGCCTCCGCCCGGTAATGAATCTGGGGAGTGGCACTGCATGCAGCGGCCTGATGAAATCAAATTTGTATTTAGTTCTCTTAATATGGCCTTGTGTTCCTTTTCTTCGCCGGTAATTGGCCTTCCATGCCTCTGAATAACTTGAGCTGTGTAAAAGGTCATTTTAGCCATTCCTTCTTGCAGGCACGCACACAGGTATCACTTTGTCTACGTCTGTTGCGCACACTCATTCTGGCAAACAACTCCATTGTTCCAATGACACAGCCATGGGGTGGTTACAATGACAATGGGTGGTTCATTCTGAACAGTAAGCTGTTTGGTCCCAGACTATTTTAGGAAGGTGCTTAAAATCTGGGCCAGGGTATGGAGCATCTTCATGGGTCTCAAACTCAAATTGGCTGGGGGAACGTGAAGGCAGTGTTTGGGTGAGGCTGGGCCACATCAGGAATTCCGCAAAAAGAAGTCCAAAGAGAAGTGACTTGGCATGATCTGCACTTTGACGCTCATACATTGACCTATATGTAGTGTGGGCTGGAAAATGACCTTAAGTCTCTTAGGGTGTTTTCATACCTGCCACCTTTAGTTCGAAGTAGAGCTGCACGATTTTGGAAAAAATGAAAATCGTCGATTAAGCCGTCCAAATTACGATTTTAGATTCGATTTCGATTTATTTATTTTTATATATATATATATAAACGCTTGTTTCTGCGCCCTGCAATGACCATACATTGCCGGCAGGGGGCACTGTTTTCTACTCTCGTTAGACGCAGTCATTACAGTATGGAATATATTACAAAATGTAAAAAACAAGCATTCGTTAAAAGATAAATGATAAGTTCACATCACAGACCAGCATTTGTTTCTTCTTAAAATAGATGAATGAATGAATTTTATTTTAGGACAGACAGTACAGCAGTGCAACATTGTAGGTGTATTCTGAGTGCAACTTTAAACTCGCTAGCGAACTTCTCGCCACGGGCGGCATGGAGGAACGACGCAGCCAGCACTATTTAAACTCCCATGCTCTGAACCAAAATGCAGGGTTAAACCCGTACGGCTCCATTGTTCGGCTTCTTCATATATCGGCGTTGGTGACTATAGCAGCATCCCG
>OMKY01181564.1:4577-17284 GCA_900302395.1 Bregmaceros cantori
TTGTGTGTGTGCGCGCCTGTGTGTGTTGTGTGTGTGTGTCTGTGTCTTTGATTTGTTTATCATACTGAATTTTTATGATATCCCAGTGACCATGAATTATATTTGGACATGCTGCATTCTGTCTGTGCCCAAACAGGGGCAGTGTGTGTGTGTGTGTGTGTGTGTGTGTAATGTTTGCATGTGTGCGTGTTATGTTTGTGTGTGTGTGTGCTGTGTTTGAATGCTTGTGCTGTGTGTGTGTGTGTGTGTGCGCGTTTGTATGTCTCTGTGTGTGTGTGTGTGTGTTATGTTTGTTTGTGTGTGTGTGTTATGTTTGTGGGTGTGCATGTTTGTGTGTGTTATGTTAGTGTGTACCTGCACTAATGGAGACGAGTGGAGAGTGGTCCTGATGCTGCGAGCATCTCTCTCCATGTCCTTCATGCTCAGTGGCTGCAGAGGGACACCTGGCCTTCTGATTTATCACCCCATTCCCTCTAATTCCCATCCAGATGTGCTGCTTTCCCCCTTCAGCTATTAATGCACACACACATGCACACACACACAAACATACTTTAATACACACACACAGTGGTGTGCGCACACACACATGCACCAGACACAAACAAACTGTAATAGACACACAGTGGTGTGCGCACACACATGCACACACACACACACACACACACACACGCAAACTGTAATACACATGCAGTGGTGTGCTCACACACACATACTGTAATACACACACACACACACTGTGCTGTGTGCGCACACATATCATAAAGCACACACACCAGAATACATAAACACATACACACCTGTCCCAAAAATAGCCAGTTCATAGTCATACATGTACAGATACAAACATGAAATTGTATAGTTATAAGCTAAAATCAAAATATTGAAACAAATGGTTGTGTGTGTGTGAGAGAGAGAGGGAGAGGGAGGGGGTGGGGGGGAGAGGGGATGAGAGAGAGAGATGGAGGGGGTGAGACAGAGAGAGGGGGTGAGACAGAGAGAGAGGGGTTGAGACAGCGAGAGAGACATTTTTCCCTGGATAAAGTGGCTCTTTTTAGTTTAGTTTTTCCATTGACCAAAGGTACTCGGACCTAACAAGCTAGCTAAACGTGTTGCTTTATTGAAATATTAATATATTGAAATATCTGTAGACCAACAGCTCTGTAAAGACCTGTGTTAATTATAAATATTATCTGATTTGCCCAGCCATTTCCAATAGGAAATGGTTGAAATGGCGTCTGCCGGGGGGTAGTGGCGTGGGCATCTAGTGGACGTGCTGCTGTTTAATACGCCTCCCTACTGCTGCTAAATTGCCTCGGTGGCACCCCGCTGTGTCAGGCGGGGGCACTGCATGCCCGAGCCACTCCGTCAGACATCCCATCAATAAAACCCCGGGCTCCACGGGACGTACAGTGGACGCACCACTGCACATCACTCTTGAGTTTTTACAGAAGTCCGGATAAAACGGGTGTTTACTGGTAATGACGATGATGTCATTTTACAATAAGGTTGTACACACAGTTCCAATAAGGTACTGATGCTCCTCTCTCCTAGCCCAAGCTCTTATGTGTAGAGAGTAGAGTAGACACTATTTATCCTTTGATGGAAATTTGGTTTTCAGCTTTCAGTTCATAGAAAGAAAGAAAAAAATAGGATGTACAGACGTCAGTAATGCATTCACACATCGGCCGGCCTGCCCTATTCATCGGATTAGCGGTTTAGCAGCTTGATAACTGAGGGTATTAAGGAGGTGGAGAAGCGGTTGGTCTTGCTCAGGAGGGCATAATGGCGTCGCCCTGAGGGCATTAGAAGGAGTATATATTGGATTAAAATTGCTCAAAATGTTTTGACTTTCACGCATCAGTTAATTAAAATGTAATTCCGTCAGTGAAACGTGCTGTGCTCTAAAAAGGTACAGATGACGATGCAAATGATCCAATTCCTTTGTCCATTATTCTACAATTGATTATTGACCACTCTTTGAGTCATCCGGACGTGTCTACAGTAGAAAGATCTGTTGGAGTCTGTTTAAAAACAATCAGGCAGCTGTGGGCCCCTATCAGGGGTCCTCTGGGCCCCGACCAGGGCTCCTCTGGGCTCTGAGTTCTATGACAGGGCTCTCTATGCTGCTGTATTTTGTGTAATTATTGAGTGAAAATTGTTTTAGTCAAGGTCTGGTGCAGGAGCGGATGTGTTGCCTCCAGGCTGTTCACTGTCAGGAGGAGACTGTGTTTGGTTGTGTGTGTGTGTGTGTGTGTGTGTGTGTGTGTGTGCGTGTGCGTGCGTGCATGGCTGTGTGTGTGTCTGTGTGTGCGCCTGTCTGTCCGCATGGCTGTGCGTGTGAATGGCTGTGTGTGTATGTGTGCATGGCTGTGTGTGTGTGCAGGGCTCTGTGTGTGTGTGCCTGTCTGTAAGCATGGATGTGCGTGTTTTTATGACTGTGTATGTGGCTTAATCTTCATACTTTCACAATGCCTGTGATGATGCCTTCAGAAATGAACTAAACTACAACAGCAGTAATTTATGAATGTTTATAAATCAGTTACTCCATTTAGCAATTTTTTTCAAGTTATTTTTTCCGGCGTCAGCGCCGTTTTTCCATCTTTATTGGATAGGATTCGTCAACTGGGTTGAAGATCGGGGGGTAGACATTGCAGACAAGTCGACGAGCGTAGTCGAACTCGCAACACTTCATCTTTATTGGATAGGATTAGTCAGAAACTGGGTTGAAGAGATCGGGTTAGACATCGCAAGCCGACAAGGGGAGGAGAACTCGCGGTGCGGATGCTGACCATGGCCTAGCGCCATTAACATGAACGGGGTCAGTCGTAGCATCTTTCTCCGCCAAACGACGACCCCTGACATAACTTTTGAACGGATGGATGGATTTGTCCCAGATTCGATGTGTTAATGCTCGAGGGTAGGTTCATAGATGTTTGGTTTTCACATAAAGCATATGAATTTAATTTCATATAAAGCATAACATTTTTCAAGATGGCTGACTTTTATCCATTGTGTGATAACACAATTTGGATTCCTTGAAAGAAACTGTTGAATCATACAGAAAGCATGACTCTATAATATTTCTGGTTTTCATTGATGCTTCTTTCACGTTTCAGGGCTATCCCTTTAGCTGTCGTTATGACTGCCAATTTTGCCAACGTACGGTAACAGACGTTGGCAATCAACCCTGCGATGGAAACCTAGTATAATGGACTACAGATGTAAATAAGCCCCTGGGCTAGAATCTGACGCATTTAATGAATTGGAATTTAAATAAATGAAATTGAAATGCGTACATTAAATGAAAAAATACATAACCCTTAAAAAAGATAGCCCGACCTCTATACGTAACCACTGAAAAGGTAACTTTAGAATATGTTCACCTGTCTCTGAGATCCAGTGAAAATCTAAATTCTATGAGCACCCTGACAACAGAACAAAGTCACTGAGGTGATGGAGTGAGAGGAGGACAGAATCATGAATTTAGACAACCACGGACATCCCACACACTGGAGCGGCACCAGGCGTTAACGAATGTCTCAAAACAGACGGATGGATTGATTTTTGGTCACTCGGCTCGTCTCCACCATCAAATCCGCATCGACGCTCACCCTGAATTCCCTCTCGCTTCTACGCAAATGGCTTTTCCCGCGGCGGTGACACGGGCGTGATGTATGTGTAATATTGTGATGAGAATCTGCCATGGCCGCTGTTTCACGGTATATTTTATTCAAAAGCCCCAGTCAGAAATCCAGCCACGCATGTCTGCCTCCGTGCCACCACTACGTCACGCATCAACATTTACAAGGACGGCTCCTGTTATGTGGTTTGTCGCTTCAGGAGTGATTTCGGGGTGGGTACTGCAAAGGGCGGGGAGTACATTTGCATAAGATTGTTTTACATAGACGTCGTCTTCTGGAGCGGCCGCTGGGCTAAATCACAAGCGGAAGTCGGAATGGGAGGGGTGGGGGACGGTGGGGGGAGCCATTTAAATGTATAGAATAAAAAGCTCACCCTCATCAGACACGGGCCAGTGACCACACACCAGATTGGCCTTGTGTCACTGAAACGGCACCATATAATCACCTGAGCAGAGCGGGACCCAAATCATCAGGCACAGGGCGCCGTGACCTAGCCTAGCGCCAACTCTCAGCGCTTCCACCACCCTCTAATAAATGTCAGGGTGCGATTTAATGAAGACGGGTTGAGTGACTCCGGCGCGGGCTGCGGGGCTCTGCGAGGTTGGGGTGTTAGCGCCTTTAGGCAAATGCCCCTGGATCTCTAGTTATGGGGAAGGCGAGACGAGCTCCCTGAACCCTGAATGTCGCTGTGGAATTGATTGTGGTGGGAGTGGGGGGTGTCAAGTGTCAGGGACACAGCGACAGAGGGGTTACTCTGCCTCTATACCAGAGCTAGTGATACCAGATAGATCATGTATGACCTCCGCGCACAAATCCGCAGGAGTCTGCTCTTGCTGGCACATGTCAATATTTTCATCCATCCTGTTCTCTCCAAATTTCAGAGCAAGGTAAATATTTCGATTGACATAATTAATCTGATTAGTGAGAGTGATATTTGCATAACATTGTTGTTTAAAAGTGTTCTATTATTGATGTATCCATGGTAATATCCTATCAATTGTGTATCAATATGTATACTTCAACGTACGTGATGCCACCAAAATCGCAAAAATCGTCCATAAATCTCTCGCGACAGTCTGGATCAACCAGTCGGACAAATCAGATTGTCGTCCACATTCGGGCGAACCAATCAGTGACCTGCTAAGACGGGCTTTGTTCAAATTGAGACGTGGGCCTCCACGCCACTTGTCACACCTACTGCACTGTGATTTGATAACTTCTTGATTGACACACCTTTTTTGGAACCTGCTTAATACAGACCAAATTATCTTTCTAGTTGTGTGCGATGCGTGGACGATTCATTTGTTCTGGCCTGCTAGACTAGTCCCTTCTCAGGCCTGAAGCCCAGACTGGGATATGCACTGTCATGACAGTACGTCTGCAAATCAATTTGCAAGTCATGGAGTACTGTGCTCATGGAGGAATTTCTCCAGAATGTTATTCTACGTGACCTCATCCACTGCTACACACTGGCTTGATTGTAACATGTCAACACCACACATGAACTTTATCTGATATCTAAATCTGATCCATTCACCCAAATGTTGTTTTTTCCTTTTGTATTCCACAGCCCCCTTTCCACTGTTCCCCAAAGTTCTAAAAAATATGTTTTTGGCTTCCTAGTGCTCGGCTCTTTAACTCAAACCAGAGACTTCAAGTTCTTTCCACTTGAAATAATTGATCTAATTTTCGGTAAACTCTTCTAAAGACTAAGTCACTCTCAAACAGGGCTGTGGCATGGTGACGTCACAGCTTGGTGACAGCATCACGGACAGACGAGCAGGCAGAGAGCCACATTTGCATAACATTGTCCATTTAAAAGTCTTCTATTATTGGGGTCTGCATTGGCCGAGTGGTTATGGACACCGCACCTAACGCGACCCCATTCATGTTAGTGGCGCTGTGTCTACCGCAGCGTCCGCAGTGTCGCGAGTTCGACTGCGCTCCTCAACTTGTCTGCAATGTCTACCCCGATCTCTTCAACCCCGTTTCCGAAAAAAAGTCTATTATTGATTTAACCTTGGTAATATGCTATCAATCACCAGCCTAACTATATCCATTGTATAATGGACACGAAGTGGTAAACCACTTAACCATATGTGATACCACCAAAGTGTCTGCCGTCGCCAGGCTGTGACGTCGCATGCAACAGCCCTAATGAGCAATACTATGTAGAGGAAGTGGGAAACTGTCCAAAAGTATGACCGTGTCCCTGAATGAATACATCTCAATACGAAGGGAAGGAACCCATCAAGGAAGTTGTGAGTGTGTTGTGCACATACGTTTCCAATCAGAGTTCTCCTCTGGAATTGGTGTGACTGTCAGAATGTGGAGCGAGGATCTTGTAGCATATTTAGCACACGGAGTGCGTTTCTCTGCACATTTTGTATGCGTGTTTGCATTGGAATCTCAAGACGGAACCACAATGCGTTGCTATTTGGGATGGAGACCAGGTGGTGTTGTGCATCAATGGCATGCCGTCTTTTGCAGAGTTGTAACTTTTTTTAAATTCATGTCAGGTTTATTCAAGTGCCCGTTTTGAGCTTTTTTGTCTTCATTCGGTTTGCATGATTTCCCGGAATCTGGTGTGTGTCACTATGTACCACACACAAAACATGTACGCAATTAATGCTGTTTTTCATCTTTATTAGAAAGGATTACCGGGTTGAGGATATCAGGGGGTAGACAAGGCGAGGAGGGGAAGAGAACTCGCTGTCTTTAACCATTCCGCCAAACAACGTCCCGTGTATCGTACATTATTTAATCCTGTAGTGGTGCCTCCAGAGGTGGCCTCGCTGTAGAGGACGTGGCGCAGTGGAAATTGGTGGTAGCCCGTAAAATGTAGTAAAATAATAAATGGAGACGTGTTGAAGGAGTGTAATATGAAGTGATGAGTAGACTGAGACGTGAGGTGTTGATGTTTCCATCATGGTGTTTGATGGCAGTGTGGGTGCTAAATAACCCACTCTGACATGGAAGGTGATCTAGTTGATACTTCTACAGCAGACATGGGAAAGCTGTGGCTCGCAGGCCATATGCGGCCCGGCTTTTTAATCCGGGCCGACAAACTTGTTGAAATTATGGTGGACATGGTAGAAAAGACTTCCTGGGGGTCCGCGTTGGCCGAGTGGTTATGGACACTGCACCTGACGCAACCCCATTCATGTTAGTGGCGCTGCGTCTACCGCAGTGTCGCGAGTTTGACTACGCTCGTCGACTTGTCTGCAATGTCTACCCCTGATCTCTTCAACCCAGTTTCCGACTAATCCTATCCAATAAAGATGGAAAAACGGCGCTGACGCCAGAAAAAATAACTTTAACAAAAAAAGAAAAGACTTCGTTATGCAGCCTTTCCCCTGCAATATTATCATTTTTCCAACCGATGGCGCACTAGGCTAGAGTTAGACGTAATGGCCCTTTCCTATAGGGCTGTTGCACGGTGACATCACGGCTTGGTGGCGGCAGACATTATTCAATTAAATTCAGCTTTATTTATAAAGCACATTGTCTCATCCGCAAGGGAAGACCAAAGTGTTGTACATTGTGGGCATAGAGGAGGGGGGCACGAGACCAGAATAGGACCAGGATAGAGCAACCCGCAAGCACGTGTTACGAACAGCCAGCTAAAAGCTGGAACTGATTAAAATAAGATATGGTACTAGATACAATAATGATGAAGATAAAAAAGATTGTAAAACAAGTATGAAATAAAATAGAATTAATCGCAAGCTAGCGAGAGGTGTAAAACTGAGACCCATGCCATCTCGTCTCATTATGTTGGTATCATCGCAGTCAGACAGTGAAGTTTACAGCGCAGAAAGACTTAAATAATTGAATTAATGTCCACTATTTCATAAATCATCCATTCATTGTAGCTACTATACTCCAGTTACATTACTTGGTTAATTGGTGACTCATCGATGGGATGCAAAGGAAAAAAGTTGAGCTTGAATTTAATTTCTTGCCAATTAATTTGATTGATATTTGCAGCCAATGATAATGTGAAAATTAGAATTTTCATAATTAACTAATGCAGCAATGCACTCTTTTCTTGTAAGGTATCTGTCGATTTTCCACAGCCTCTGGTTCCTGGTTAGTGTCACACAATGGGGATAAGCGGTTCGCCTTTTCTTTTCTCTGCGTAGCATGGAAATACCATCCGCAGGCCTCAGCCATGACCTCATTCTAGTGAGACCCTGCCAAGCCGTGCTTCAACACACTTTCTCAGTCTGAGTCCTGTCACCCTCGCTCCTTCACCACATCCCGGCTTAAAGTGTGCAGAAACGCACACCGCCGGGTTTGTCCCAGCCGTGACACTGGCTGGTCCCCTAGCGTCTGGCTAAGGTTAGCCTCTAGATCGCTATCTCCGTGCCCGTCGGACGTCGTCGTTGCCACGGCGCGCGATGGCCCGATGTCGTCGCTTCTAGAAATGTTGTTTTGTTAGCGTTGTTACGCTTTGGCGTCGAGCCGTCGCACTTCGCTGTGTTTGACATCTGGTCGGTGATGTGGCACAGCTGTCAACAGTGCGTATGTCCCTTGTGACATCCCCAACTTTTATTTGTTGTTTTTTGTTTTGCGACATTCTGCTTCGTCTTTGTGAAAATTAAATTGGGGGTGTCCCATATGGTAAATGGTGAATAGACTGTGTTTATATTCTGGGTGTAATCTAAATCAAGTCACTCTGTGATTCACACATGCGTTTACACAGTGATGCTTAAACAGAGTCTGATGATTGAAGACATTGTCTAGTTCCTCCCCACTTGATACCTTGGGGTCACCCAGGACACTTTGTGTGCTACTTTCCTAAAATAAGGTTTCTTAGTGTTTTGTTTTGTTTTTAAGTTATTTTTTCCGGCGTCAGCGCCGTTTTTCCATCTTTATTGGATAGGATTAGTCGGAAACTGGGTTGAAGAGATCGGGGGCAGACATTGCAGACAAGTCGACGAGCGTAGTGGAACTCGCGACACTGCAGACGCTGCGCCACTAACATGAATGGGATCGCGTTAGGTGCGGTGTCCATAACCACTCGGCCAACGCGAACCCCTGGTTTCTTGGTTTTTGAGATCCTTGAAAGTTCCGTCATGGCTTGGCGGCGGCAGATATTTTGCTGGTATCACTAATGGTGAAGTAAGCGTATACGTACGGTTAAGTGGTATTCCTTACCACTTTGTGTCCATTATATAGGGGCAAATTCTACAACGTAGTTAGGCTGCCATCTGCTGGCTGGTTGATAACATATTGCCATGGAAAAAACAGTAATAGATTTATTTTAAACGGACAATGTTAAGCAATAGCACACTGTTCCTGTTCATCTGACCACGATGATACCACCATAATGTCTGCCACCGCCGGGCAGTGATGACGTCATGGGCAACAACCCTATTGGCTCAATTCAAGAAAATACAGTCAAAATAGTTACTAAAAGATAATCTTGCACAGTCTTCAACATCACAAACTGCCTGGATTTCCTATGAATGATTGAAATATGAAACTGTTGATTACTTAATAATTAGAGAATTTGTGCTGCCCAGTAGGTCAGTCAGTTAGGCAGAGCGCTGGAAAGCACGCATATGCCTCAATGGCGCGGTGAGTCGGTGGTTCGAATCTCGCCACCGACATATTTCCCGCATGTCTGCCCCCCCATCTTCACCTGTTTCCGCTAACCCTAATAAATGAAGCTTGGGAAAAACAGCCTGAATGGGCTGTAAAAAAAATATATATATATTAGACAATTTATTGCGCCACTTTGGCTCTAGCAAATGCTGGCTGGGCTTTTAATTTTGGCTGTATTTTTAGTTGTACTTCACATCGGGTATAGACCCAAATTCCTTAAACTGAGATATGGCTCAGCCCTAATTTCAAAGTGGGCTTTAGATGAACAGCACTGGCCAGGATTGAGGTGTGGCGATGGGGGGCGTCCGGACACGCGGGGTCCTCTGCCGGGGGCTGGAAGAGCGTCCCGCGTGCGTCTGAGAGGCGGCTGACAGTGAGCGGCGTGAAAATGTCCAGAGGCCGCGATGCTGGCGTCTGCCCTGACATTTACGGCCCTATACCTCTTCATTAACGCCAGTGTTTGTGTGTGTGCCGCCTGTGTGTGTCTGTCATCTGGATGAGTGGGGCAGAGTCACTGGTGGATGTGTAACGTGTGTGACTGACAATAAGGGTCAGTGCAATGCAACACACTATGCGTCTCTGAAGTCACCACACGCACAGCAAGCACGTAATGTGGAAAATTGACTTCACACTGCCGTCTATTTGAAATACAGCATACCTTGACCAAAATTCAGTTATGAATTATTCTGATTCTATGTTACAAAACACTTGATGACAAATGCACACAATTTGTGAATGACAAATTTTATTTTGGGCACTCAAGCTAAATCAATTACACAGCGTAGCCATTCAACGCATCCAATACAAAAACCTTCTGCTAACCTATAAAGCTCTCCACAATTCTGCTCCAACGTACCTCCATGACCTCCTCCAAGAGTACACTCCCGCCCGTATCCTGCGCTCATCCTCCTCCGGACGGCTACTCGCCCCTACCTTCCGCCTCAGTACCATGGGCGCTCGAGCATTCAGCTGTTTGGCGCCCAGGCTCTGGAACTCACTCCCCCAACCCATAAGACAATCGGACTCAATCTCTACCTTCAAGACCAACCTCAAAACCCAGCTTTTTAAAATTGACTTTTCACTGTAATTGATTTGTTTGTTTTCTCTACTTTATTTTATTGTTTCTTTTCTACTTTTTTAAGGCGATCTTGAGTGCCTTAAAAGGTTCCTCTAAATAAAATGTATTATTATTATTATTTACTATTCGAAGGATCAATTTGCCAATCACCCTGGATGGATTAGCAAGAATCACGGTCAGACGAACAGGCAGAGAGCGATATTTGCATAACATTGTCCCTTTAAAAGTCTTCTATTATTGATTTATCAATGGTAATATGCTATCAATCGCCAACAGGTAGAAATCTTACTATCCCCATTGTGGCCTTTTCTACTGTATAGAAAAAATGCGTTGATAACGTTTTTCTCCATTATATAAATGTTTCTTCTTTTCTTTTTTAGTAGAGAGGTTTTGTTGAAGTCCTTGGCTATAGTTGCTAATTACTGTGTGGTTCCACAGGCCGTGGAGTCTCAGATCAGGAGTTTCGGACAGACACCATCGCAGCTTCTCATTGAACCACACCCTCCACGCAGCTCAGCCATGCAACTGGTAAGTTCATACCTGGTTATTTTATTTTACAACTAGAATGACTGAAGCAACTGCTGTGATGTGTGTGACCGGGCAACTCACATTAGCTCGCAACACGAGTGGCATGTTTTGTGGTGTCACATATCGCAAGTTGAGACTTGAGAGCTACTCTAACTTTTTTCACTTTCATCCGTCATTTTGTCCATAGGTTAGTCGCTTGATCCGCAATCCGTTGAGCTCCGGGCGCAACTGAGCAATCTCACAGGAAACGTGTAGAGGCAGTAGGGAGTCACAAGCGTTTTGCATGCTTTAACTGTCGCGACTCAGCTGAAGGGCGGTCCCTTCAGGGGATTTATTGGGTATACGGACGGAGGTATAAACACAAAACTCCGGGACCAACGGCTGGAACGGACAGGCACATCTCATCGGTCTCCGTAGGGTATAACAGGGCCTTTAGGCGGAAACTGGGTTGAAGAGATCGGTTGTAGACATCGCAGACAAGCCAACAAGGGAAGACACGCCACCGTAAACATCAATGGGGGCGTGTTAGGTGCGGTGTCCATAACCACTCCACCAACGACACACCACAACTTTTATTTATTTTTTGTTGCCCTGTCATGTTGTCGGATCGTACAGCTAATTTAACCTGACCACCTCTCTGAGACGGCCCGTCGAACGGTGTCAAAGAGCACCTAGCGAGCTGCCTCTCTAAGTGTGTGTGCAGCGACGTCAAAGTCCCGCCGCGCCTAGAACAGCTAAGACTACGGCCCTCTTTTTAGGGGGAAACTAGTGACAGCCATTTAGGTGACTTAACACACACATGCAGCTCAGTCCCCATGAGTCCCTATTAGTGTGGTGTCCCCACAGCGCTGACAGCACCACGCACACACGTCTCTCCCACCTAAAGCATGGGAGTGCATGCAAAGGGCCTAGAAAGTAGACACCCATGGATTTAAAAGGGAATGCACACTCACACACGTCTGAGCAAAAAAAGGGGTGTATGTATAGTACGCTTGCACTCTTTGGTCACGAAAAAAAAAAATGTGTGTGTATGTATGTAGTTTTCTATTTTGTTTTTTTTTCAGATATATTTCTTTTTTACTTCTTTTTTCATCTTTATTGGATAGGATTAGTTGGAAACTGGGTTGAAGAGATTGTGGGTAGTCATCGGTGACACGCCGGCGGGGGGAGGAGAACTTGTGGCACTGCCGACGCTGCGGTAGACACAGCGCCCCTAACATGAATGGGGACGTGTTTGGTGCAGTGTCCATAACCACTCCAACGGCCCCTTTTTATTTAATATTTTGCTCACAGAATCCCAATCACAGTTGAGACTTTTTTTTTAGAACCGAACATTTTTCAAACGCCATTTCTCTCAGAAGACCAAGACCATGTTCCTCATATTGTGTGCTGTTAAATTTAGATTTATTCACATTTTCTGGACATTCAAACATTAGCAGCAAATTACAGAAAACCCGTTGAGAAGAAAATCTGATTCTTTTATTTCCTTTTCAGTTTTCTTAATCTTCTGAAAAAAATGTCTGATGATTTTAATAAAAAAAATAAAAAATAAAAATAAAAAATAAACACACACACAAACACACACACACACATACATGCACACACACACATACATATATATATATATATATATATATATATATATATGAATAGTGTATACAGAGATGTGTTTTTCATCCCCAGTCATGTTGAGACAGACTAACATCTCCATCCAGACACAGACAATTAAAATGAATTCAGAGAGCTTCCCAGCGTGCAGCATCCACTCAAAAGGCCTTCCTCATTTCCTACATCACCTCAATTCCTGTGTTTCTCCCGCCCCTCGCTTGTCTTTGGGTGTTGGTCTA
>OMKY01181565.1:0-12897 GCA_900302395.1 Bregmaceros cantori
TCACCCCCCCCTTGCTTCGTTCACCATTTTACATAAATATTGATGAAATACAGTCAACTTGAAGTTACTCACAGAATGGCCACATGTTCTTCTGGACCATTAGGCTGGCTGCTTCTTCTAGTTATTACAAAAGGAATGAGAAAATGGAACCAGTTGCACTGATTATTAAATCATGCATTTGTGGGTCACAGATCCGCACGAGAGCATTTGGGTGTTGAATAGCACCCCGCAAGTTATTGTATGTATCATAATGTTCCGTTTCTGTTCCGGAAGTTTTTTTTTTTTCGTTTCCGTTCCTAGTAAAATGTTGTAACATTATGTTCGTTTTCGGTTTTCATTTTCGTTCCTTGAACCAGTTCGGAGCTCTGCATTCTGTTACCATATTGGAAATTGTACTTTAGCAACTACGTTTTTTTCATGTTTCGTGAGACAAGGCACTGAATAGACACAGAAAATAGCGGTGCAACCGCACAATAATTTGGATTTGAGGTTGAAATGGAACGGTAAAGCTTGTAAGGGAACTAACCTTGTAAGGTTAGTCTAAATTGGATCAATGCTTGAGTTTTGATGACACCAGCATAGACTATAAATATAAATGGACCAAAAATCATCACACAACCCCTGCACAAGCAGGATGATCATGATTAAGACTATTCTACTCTTTCATCCCCAAGAAGCGCACCTTGACCGTGTACATGATTTTGGTGGTCCTGAACCAAGGGTAGAGAGCAGAAAACTTCCTGTAGCCTCCTTTAACCACCAAGACAGGATTGAGACTGATTGTCGCGAAGGCCTCAGCACACAGTGTAGCGTCACCTGATTAGTACAGATGGATAACAGCACAGCATTTCAGGAGAGTAGAAACCAGAGCATTCTTTCTAGTGCACCAAGCATAGCTGAAGTGTTTGTCACTGCGGCCTAGTTGTTATAAGTGGTATCAGTTATAATAATAATAATAATAATAATAATAATAATACATAGGTTTTATATAGCGCTTTTCAAGACACTCAAAGACGCTTAACAGATTCCCTCAGACCACAGGTCGAGCAGTGCCGTGGGTTTGCACAACCCCTCCGGCTTTTCTGCAATGTCTCCCCCCGACTCTTCATACCGGCTTCCGATTTAATCCTGTCGCTGACTTTCAATAAAAAAAGAATTAAAAACGGCACTTGCGCGCAAAAAATAACTTGATACATTTTTTTAAAAAAGACGCTTTATCGAAAACAAAATCAAATAAAAAAAAATCTCTAAACCAAAAGAAAAGAGGGACAGGGGTATGCGGGTTATTTGTTTTCAAAGGCGGTCTTGAACAGATGGGTTATTAGGTGGCTTTTGAAAGATGGGAGTGAGTTATAGTTGCAGATGGCAAGTGGCAGGGAGTTCCAGAGGGTTGGGGCGGCGATGACAAATGCTCTGTCCCCCAGGGTTATTGATGACATTCATTGGTATACTTTGTTATTGTATATACTGTTATATATTATAATATATTTTCATACAATATAGACAAGTTCAGCGGGTAGTTCCGGTAAAAATTCTACCCTGAATATGACTTGCTGTTGAGTGCGCTATAAGTGAGTGCACTATATGGGGGATAGGGAGTAGGGGATATAGGGAACGATTTCGGACACAGCCATTGATTTATCCATTCGTATACGTATACTTCACCATACGTGATACCACCAAAATGTCTGCTTCTGCCAAGCTGCGACATCACATGCAACAGCCTACCAAAGTACCAAAATCGAATTATGAATTACAAAACCTGTCCAAGATACACATACTTCTCTGTTCATGTGATGTGATGTGTAAAATACTGCATTATAGTACAACTTTAATACTTGAGGGTATAGTAAAAGCAAACCTGCCAAAATTCTTCATTGCCTTTGTCAAGTCACTCATCAGCAGAGATGGCAAATCCAGTTCCAGAAAGTAAACATCCTGCCATGTTTTGGCTTCTACCTGTGCACTGCAAATAGCAGCTGCTCCTAATTAGAGAAGCTCTTCAGTTGGGGTGCTCTGCTAATCAGTGACACCTGTTTGCAGTCCATTTCTACGCTGGGTAGCAGTCAAAATGTGGCAGGACTTTTACTTTCTGGAACTGGATTTGCCATCTCTGCTCATCAGATAGTTAACCACACATTCCGTATACATTATCAGAGTTCACACTGGCCGTTATTTGGTTTGATCTACTTCCTAGCTGGCTCTCTCACCTCGTTCTTCCAGTGTTTGAGACTCAGAGTCATACACCACAATGTTCCTCATGGCGTCCACTTCCACGTACTCTGGGATCATGAAGTTGTTACGATCGTCCTGCAACACAACAATATTATGACAGACAGTAAGTCTAGAGAACAAGGAAGTGGGTAGTTCGTCTGAGGTGATGTTGACAACAAGGTTGCTGGCTGGGCTTACCCGCAGTGCATGTCTGCATGTGATTATGTGCCCATTGCCATAGTCCCATGAGTCTCGAGCATCTGGTAATAGAAAATAAATTATTAGTCCCTCACACACCAGGTTTTGCACACTTATAGACCACTATTCATGTGACAACAGTAGAGATTTTTTGAAAAAGTGAGCATAAATGACAAAGTACATAAAATGAAGTACAAACAAAATTCACTAATTTGCATTTGCCTGGGCCTCTAAAATGCTTTGCCTAGGGCCCCCAAAAACCTACAAATAGGCCGCAAATCATCTAAAAATAAAAAGTTGCTTTAATTGCTTCATTTTTGAGTGCTTTGGTAATTATGTTCACAGTCACACACACCAATGGCAGCGGGTGCCATGAAAGGCGCAACTGACAACCCACACAAAAAAGCAGTTCACCTCCACACACCACCTCCTCAATAAGCAACAACTTGCTGCTGCAAAATATATCAAATTACCAAAGTCCCTCCAAAGCATCCCATTCAGTTCCACTTTGGGTAGTGAATAAACCAAACCCCCAGAGTTTAATTGCTTAATCAATTTTGCTGAATAGACTGCAGACATACGCAAGTACAATTGATTATTTAATGCAAAATCATTTTGAGATTCTACTATAGCTGTTACATCTGCTACTGCTAATATGACAGTATAGTAGATACGATTAAATAAGTACTTATTCTGAAGAAAATTTGATTCCCTGGTTGCACAGTACAAAACATACATAGCATGGAAATGTTTGAAAAAAACGTTGTAGATTACAACAATAAATTTGTCATGAAAATAGATAAAATGCAAGCATATAAAAAAACAGTTATTATGTATTATTAATTCACTGTGCTTTGCATAGCCATAAATCCACTTACCCATCAAAAGCAGGTAATTTGTTTCTGCCAGCTTGGAAACATGTGTGTACTGATTAAGGATGTTGTACAGCACGCTGGGATCGCACAAGACGACTGGGCCCATCTTGGCAGATCGCTCACTCCGCTGGGTGAGAGCTGTTTCCGATAAACAGCGGAAATATTATTGATTGTTAGCTTCTAGCATGAACGGCTAATCACAAGATTCTTCTTCTAGGCATTGTGGCTGGGTTTGTTTTGAAGTTGGTTGCCCAGCAACACAGCCATGCGTCCTTAGCAACACTGTGTCAGCAAAAGTGCAACAAAATTGTTGCACTTTTCTTCAGCACATTCACAGTAAAATTCAATACAAAACAAACAAAATAAACAAATAACAATATAATATAACATACATTAAAAAAAGTCTTGAAATCAAAAAATCATGAAATGCTTGAAACAGGGACATTTTAGGGACAGAGTTCGCTGAAGACATGTCCTCCAAATCGAGGACTGCCCTTGAAATTCGAGGACATCTGGTCACCTATGTCACAGAGAACAACCAATTGGATTTTGGTCAATTTTTGTTGTCTTGGATGTCAGTTATACTAATTTGTCCTTATACTGCTTCCAAGTTCAAGTTCAAGTTTATTGCCATTTAAACAAGTTGATGGGAAAATGTTTTGAATCATACTCAACCAATACAGACTTACATCAATACAAGACAACATGACATAGTACCATAACATCGGACAGAACAGTGCAAGAGCCAGCAGCACAGAAAGTGCAAACAGTTGTTTTTTAAAAATGTGTGCATTATATATATGTACATCTCAACAGTATCCTAGCAAGTCAAGTTCAAATGTCTAATAGCTACGGGGTAGGTGCTGTTTTTGAATCGAGATGTTGAGCTTTTAATCCTATATCTCCTGCCCGATGAGAGGGGCCAGAAAAGGTAATGTGCGGAATTGGAGTTGTTGCAATTATTATTTTTTACCTTCCTAATGATACTAGTGTCAAAGAGTGATCCAATGACTTTGGATGCACGCCATACCTCTCCTTCCAATTTTGACTTGGCATATTACCCATAGCTAAGTTGCTATTTTCAGGTCCTCTGTGCCGGGGGGTCTTACCTGGCCACCAAGGTGTAACAAAAGGTGAATGAGCCATGTTACGGATCCACATTAGGGAATAATTGGTTAATGTAATTTCCTGTTCGTATTGCAAATAGGAAACCTTGCAAGGAATGCCTGTTCTTCTTCTTTTGTTGTTTAACGGCAGCACACAAGTTTTGCTACCAGGCACACTGCAGAGTTCAAGCAGCAGCATTAAAGCTCAAGTAGCAGTTGCTGATTAGCTGTTCAAGTGCATAAGGACATGATGATGTCACATTGCAATGTGCGTCAATAAGCACATTTCTATCATTAAAGTCAACAACTTTCAGTACATTAATTACATTTTTCCCACTTTCTCCTGCAAATAGTAATCTAAATATATGTTTTTCCAAACCATAATCCAGTTACTTACTAAACCACAAAACCTGAGTTTAATTACTTAATAATTCCAGAATGATTTTTGTGTCTCAATTGTTCACTTTCAATATTTTTCATCATTATTTATGTGAAGTTTAAAACACACTTCCAAAAAATGAGTATTGTATAGATAGCTTTAGTGGGCAGCACTCTAAATTATATATATGAAAATAGTGATATATACCATTTTTACTGTTACTTTGCCATTGTTGCTCATGGAATCTATTTGAAATATCACAGACTCTCAGTACCTTTGAGGAAATGCACAGATTTTGCGACAGCCGTCAAGTCCATTGTAAATGTTCTTGTTCAGCCTATTGCAGGAGGTAGCCGTCGGTTCACAGAACGCTAGAAGGAAAAAACTTTATTATACAATGCATGTACAGCATACAAAATGCATTTAACTACTTTCAGACATCAGAATACTTTATTAGTCTCCAAAAAGGAAATGGTCTTCATTCGGCTGTTTCAGGGTGTGTTTTTTTTTTCCCACTTCCTGTTATACAAAACCCTTTAAGAATGGATTATATTATTATTACATTATATTAGGGTGTGTCTAGGTATAGAGACAACTTCTACTAAACCCAAAATAAAACAGTAAAGCTTTGAACATTAAACTATTTGGCCTAAATTCTGGAATGTATTACTACAAGCCGTCATCAGCAAAGTAA
Source organism: Bregmaceros cantori (assembly GCA_900302395.1). Taxonomy (NCBI): domain Eukaryota; kingdom Metazoa; phylum Chordata; class Actinopteri; order Gadiformes; family Bregmacerotidae; genus Bregmaceros; species Bregmaceros cantori. The sequence continues at coordinate 5,467 of OMKY01181565.1, forward strand.
TTATGTGAACATTGAGAGATTAACATATTCACGGCACTTCAACTTGAGGCTTTCCCCTTCCTATGTGTCTTATTGGTTTAATGTTTGACCAATAGATCATCAACTTCCTGATTCATGGGTAAAATTGAAATGTACAATTTGAAATGGTGATGGTTCTTTCGTCTTGCGGGGCGCCTGGCAGGTATGATATGGGCTTTGACTAAGGAACGATGAACGTGTATTCTTCTTCTTCAGTTGTTTAACGGCGATCGACACTTGTGTGAGCAGGTCATTAACGCCGGATGTGGACCAACACAACTCCTTATATTCTGTCACAACTGAAACAACATTTTCTTCTTTCGTGTAATTTTAGGCTAAGATTGGGTCCAGCAGATCAATCCATGAAATACAGTATTCACAGAACCGTCAATATTTCACAAATCAGTTAATTTCATCCTTCCTCTTTTGTTATTTAACGGTGACACAATCAACATTTCCATCAAACAGAGACACATCAATGACAGTTGTAGCAAAGCACATTCCAACTGTTTATATGAAGTCTCACACACACACACACACACACGTCTCTGCAGAGCACCATCAAGCAACCACTTGTTAACCAGCTTGCTCTGGAATTTTTGTAAAACCGGCATGAATGACCTGCTTAGTCAAGTGACGATCGCTGTTAAACGACAAGAAGAAGTTTCAGCCACATTTATGTCATAATTCATCAACCAACACGAGCAAAGACTACATATACAGTGAACTACCACTACATACAACTATACTACAAACAATGACAAAAAATAATATACTATGCCGAGCTGGAAGAAAAAACTTGGCAGAACTTTTACTTTATACAACTCTGGTGAGCGGCATGCTATTCCTTAATAACTGGGTGTAACAAGGGCGAAAAGTAATCGAGCATATACACACAGTGATCGCTTCAACGGTTATAAGCTGTTCAGCTGTACAACTGCTTATGTACACTGTTGTAGGCACAGATGTTCTAAGTTGTTCACTTTCCCCTAGCAACTCCCCGTTGATATGCTCCTGTTGCATGCTGGGAACTCCACCCGCCTACATCATGTGCTTTCCTATCCAATCATATGCCTTGTGTGATTCTAATGCATCAAAACAGACGTGGTCCCACAGATCATTATGTTTCCAAATTCCGTGGTTCCGCGTCATAAACAGTCCTGCTCGGAGGGAACACAACGAGATAGGCCTAGGTAGGTTCATAAATTGTTGAGATGTAGGAGGCCGGCTGAATTCAAGATGGTTGCACTTTTGTTTGGTCCATAACTTCTGACCGGGTGGATGGATTTGGCCCAAATGTCTTTAGCTCTTTTTCCCCACATTTGTTTAATTCAATATAAAGCATATAATCTTTTAAGATAGCTGACTTTTTCCTTTGTGTGCTAAAAAAATCTTGTATGCCAACACTTTTAGACATAGATTAATTGATATATGTAAATATCTTTAATATTATTTGTATTCTGAATGACTTTGCAACTGTGATTGGTCTGTGAAATAATAAAAAAAAATTGTTCACAAAAAAAAAGTATTATTTGTATTCGCCCTGTGATGTCACGATTCCTAAAGCAAGCATGGCTCTTCAAAATGTCTGGCATTTATTTCTTCTTCTTCTTGTTTAACAAACAACACTTTACTTTTACTCAAGGAAGAAATTTGGATAGCTCTGCCATCTCTGAGTAGGAATTTCCTGTGGGTGCTCATCCCATGCCCCAGCGCGGGAATTCCCGTGGGTGCACAACATCAAAGACATGAATTTAGTAACGCACACATTTTTCGGTCGCAGCGCTGTAATGCACCACAGGCTCGCAGAGGGTGTAGGCATATTGCTGCCTTGCACATTACCTCTCCTGCCCAACAAAGCAGCTATGCTGTATATGCCCACCAACTACGTCTGTAATATTTAAGCTCTTTTCGTACCTGAAGACGCATTGGGCGAAACACGTTGTTCGCGGTGCGATATTGTTACTTAACTTTTGTTATTGATCAAGCACCTGGATAGCTGTAGGGTTGTGCACAAGGAATTTCATTCATGTTGTTGATCGTTCTCAGTTCTACTCAGTTCAGGTTCTCAGTTCTAATAGTTTGTGTTATAAAGCTTCTCAGAAATGCAATATATTATACATATAATACAATGGTTTTCATTTTTGATATCTATTATTTAATTGTCAACTGTTTTGGGGGCACGGGCAGCCACGGAAAAAACAAAAGTCGGCGCCCATGGTAGTCAGTATGGATCATATACAGTCTATCTATGGCATGCCTATGGCATCGATGTAAAACTAAAAGTGAACAGCAGAGGGCAGTACGACCCGCTGTTCTTTACAATGACGATAGGGGGACAGAGAAGAAGTGCGTTGCTAGGCAGCAGCAACATGGCGTCCTCTAATCTATCCCCCCCCTTATCCCGCAAATTGGTTTTGCCCCGCACAAATAGTGATAGACATCTAACCATTTAAAATATCATTCAGGACAGGTTTGGTTAGATGACAAACGGAAGTCCTCCACAAAATCGGGCGGAACGTGTGAAGAATGTCGCAGACCTGGAACACCGACACGGGGGAAGCAGTGTACCGTTCCCGCGATGCTGTCAAGAACTTCAAGATCAAGTACAGCATAAGAATTGCAAACCACCTCACCTCACAATGGGTTGTAAAACGCCATCTGAACAATGGTTTCATACTTTCGCTTTTGTATGTGAAGATGCATTCGCTTTGTTTACTTTATACAGCCTTTACAGTCTGTTTTTCACTTCTGTCCGCCATGTCAGCAACGCGTCGGGAAATAGGAAAATAAGTCTCTCTTTGGTAACCATTTTGGTAACTATTTTTTTCTACCACTATGGCGCAGGTTTGCAATCCCTGGGTGCTTCTAGTTAAACCATTTTCAAATTAATTCAGAAGTAATCCCCAATATACCTTCTATATATACCTTTGGATTACTTAAAATATTCTTAATCAACTCGTACAGCAGATAATTGAATGTGTTTTTGTTTGTTTTTATATTACTATTATGACTTGAACAGCTGCATTTTGTTACCCTGGCAAGCCAGACCCAATGAATCGTTCACCCATCCGACATGTGAAATCAAGTGACTTGAGAAAAGTATCTGTTTTTCACATTAGGGTATGTCTAGAGCGTGTGACGTCCACCGCAGCCTTGTCCCACCATCTCCAGCAGCAGGTGGCGTCGCATCAGGCCAAAGGCGATATCCAACTGGACTCCTTGGCCATCCCAACCCAACCAGGTACCCCGTTCTCCAATGTTGTTCACATAATGAAGTTAATTTACACCACAAGAACCTCTTCCAAAGTTTGCTATGTTAAATCTAACAACAACAGAGCTTTGCTACCCACTACGGCTGGGCGATAAAATTGTTGAATTGGTATACTGTGCAGTTCACTGTAACACTGACTACTTAGACATTGCACACAGGCATAAACCGGCGTGACATGACCCTTAGTGTTGGAGAGATGAACACAGTTAAAAAAGTCGATGCTTGGATAAATACCGGATACGGCTAAAATTCTTCTGTCATTTTATGTTTTTCCGGTATATGTTTTTCGGTACATTGTCTATTTCTTTTACCGACCATTGTTCAAGTGCTGCTATTTGTAGTCAGATGCAGCTTTGCTCAACTAGATACACACAACTGCACACACAACGCAACAAACAATACGGTAGAATTACGATCACGTGGTGCAGCATGGAAGCTGGGGAGCTTGCGGCCTCACGCAATGGATCATGGCTGTGGTAGAGTTGAGCACCGTTACGGCCCAGCCGCTACCCACAGTCTAGTATAAAATACCAGTCAATTGCCTATGGTCAGATATGGGCAGAGTAGCCATAAAAAATACTTAAGTAAAAGTATTGTTACCTCAGCAAAATATTACTCAAGTAAAAGTAAAAAAATACTCCACAAAAAAAGTTACTTAAGTAGCGAAACTACTGAGTAACTTTCAGTAGAAAAAAATCTCTTTTCAATATGTAATTGAATGCCTCTTCTTGATTTACAATCCCCGGAAATCTCCCCGCTTTTCATATCCTCCTGGAAGGAGAGATAGAGAGAAGAGAAACCAAGAGAGGGAGCGAGAGAGAAAGAGACAGAGATAGATCGAGAGATATGACACGAACATATGTGCCGACAGTTGCCAACGGGTGTCGCTAAAGGCCGAGTTAATGTAACAAGTACTTTTTACTGACATTTCAGTAAAAAGTAGTTGTTTTTTCACCTCAAATTTACTCAAGTAAAAGTCGAAAGTAACTTGTGAAAAATGTACTCCAAAAGTAACAAAAGTACACAAAAAAATTGTAACAGAGTAAATGTAAATGTGCGTTACTGCCCATCTCTGCCTATGGTACATACGTACTTACACATTCGCATATGTTGCTCAATGATAGGGAGAGAGGTAAATGTATGCCTTTACTTTAACTCAGATGTGCAGCGCACCAACAAATGTTGGCCCCATCATCCTTTTTTACGTATATGAGCACTGTTGGAACATACTTCTGTTTGAGCAACGTGGCAATTGTGTTGTTGGTTATGGACACCAGCACCTAACGCGCCCCCATTCATGTTAATGGCGCAGTGCAGTGAGTTTTACTCCTCCCGTCGGCTTGTCTGCGATGTCTACACCATAGACAGTATATAAAAATGGACACTGCGTTCGTTTTGATGTCCGTGCCTACTTCCGGATTGGTATGGGGGGAGCCTAGTCTCAGAAAACCGAGCCCTATGGGAATTCCAATACAAATATTCCAATCTTAGCAGCCTGTTTTAACCTATTTAAAGATTGTTTCTAATTGCGGACAGTACCACCGGAAGAAGTCGCGCGTGGGGTGTCTCTCTCTCTCCCTTGCCGTAGAACTCTCTCTACCTCTCCTTGTCTCTGGATATACGGGTACTTTCAGCAGTGGCACCGCGTGGTCGGAGGCTTCAACCCGGCTAGGATGAAAGCAATAGGATGACGTCACACACGCTGCGTCTACTTATATACATTCTATGCTCTACACCCAATCTCTTCAACGCAGTTTCCGACTAATCCTATACAATAAAGATGAAAGAACGGTCCTGACGCCGGAAGAAATAACTTTAAAAAAGAAAAGGAAAAGGTGATTATAGGCCTAAGTAAATCTGGGTGTACAGTACACAGTTCTAGGGTGGGTCCCGACGGTGCTAGTGAAAAACATGATGAATAAAGGATAATATATCAGCCTGAGCTAATATCTTCATTGTGCACTCTCTGTTCCCAGCACATTATAAAGAAGAACTGGTTGTGAGATGGCAAGAGAAGTTCTTCAGTCAGGTACCATCATCCATTATTGCTGCTGAAATTGCATGGGCCAATTGTGGATTCATAGGGCAAAGATAAGGGGAACAGAAAGGAAAATACACACTTGAGCTATGATTTAATTATAGATATTTGTGATTTGTGTAATTTTGTGTGCTGTGCTTATCATTGAATGATGTCCTATAATATCAACCTATAAAATGTATAAGCTATATCCTATGATTAACAACTCCTCCTCCAATCATGATAATCAATGTAAACCCTGTAAAGTATAGTCGAAAATTTCAGGTTATTGTATTGAAATTCTTGGGGTCAATGCTTTATTGTAAACTCTTCTGTCCTGCTGTGTTCAGTATGAGGTGGACCGCTACCAGAACCAGTCACTGTGCCAAAGTCCCTTGGAGAGGGAGTACCACGCTTCTGTCAAGATGCTTCTCAGTTCAGGGGCTCGACGGAACCTTCGCATTTACACTTACACTGAGAATGATCCTTTCACTAGCAGTGCACCTGGGCAATACCTGGTAGGCAGCAACACACACACACACACACACACACACACACACAGAGGATGTATAGGCATTTCAAATATGCACTCTGTTGACCAGACTTGGGGTCGGCAGGCATTGGGGTAATTGTCAATGCAAATGAGCCGTAGTCATGCTATCAATTGCCAGCAGATGGCAGCTGACTTCCATGGATAAATCAATAATAGGTTAATTGCATGTAAATACTCAATTATATGCAAATATCGCTCTCTGCCTGTTCGTCTGGTCATAAAGTCACATACCCAAGCCCTATTACAGCAACAAACCCTATTTCCATCATTCAAACTAATGCTCCATTTGGACATAATGCATATGTCCAATCACTTTATGTGATCTATAGTCTATCTATCATCTACATCTCTCTCTCTTTCTCTCTCTCCCTTTCTCTCTCTTTATCTTGGTGGGTGTCTGGAGAGTGTGGGTGCGTCAGCAATGTGGAGACGCGAGAAGTGGTGTGTGTACGATTGCATGTGTGTGGTGTTGTCATCTTTTGTTTGAGCGAGGGTTTGGGAGTGTGTTTGTGTTGATTTGGGGGTTGTGCAGGCTAAAGAGTGTGTGTCTGTGTGTGGGTGGGTGTTCATGTGTGACTTGTGCCCCTGCAGCGTGTGGTTTACACTTTACAGTGAATGTGTGCATGCCTCATGCTGCTTGTGTAGTTTGTGTGTGTGTGTGTGTGTGTGTGTGTGTGTGTGTGTGTGCGTGTGCACGAGTGTGTGGGTGATTCTTTTTTTTTTTTTTTACTGCTCGTGTAGTTTGTGTGTGTGCCTCTGGCTACGAATCTGTGTGAAAACTTTTTACTAGCCAGAAGGTCAAAGTCTTGTAAAATAGGCCTACTGTCAGAACCCGCACACAGTGCCGATCCAGTCATCCGAGTCTGCTGAGTGGTCTCAGCAACACTCATTCCATGACTGTAGACTCTTGAATTTTAGTGAGATTATTAAGTAATGCAAATGTTATCTAACACAGGATTACTTTTGAATTACTTTTTAAAAATATTTAATATAATAAATTCATGCAGCACATTAAGTCATGTGTTTAAAACGTTTAAGGGTTCTGAAACAACCCCTAAACATTTTGAACACATGACTTATTTAGGAGATGAACAGACAAAGTTTACAGGGAATTATTTTATTCATGTTTTTATAAAGTAATTTAAAAGTACTCCCTCCCAATCCTAATCATTAAAAAAAGCGCAAACCCATAGAATTTATACCAGGTGCCCCCTGCGTCATTCGAACCCGGGATGTTCTGCTTCGCAGCCGTGCGCACAAGCGATGCGCCACTCAGGGATCTGAGTTGAAGAGAAGGCAGACCCGTTTTAGTGGCTCCCTGATTGAACATGAAACTAACGCGAACAATCGTGGAAAGACATACATAATGTCCACATACAGGCTTTCTACACACAGGCTCATTAGGAAAACATTGCGGAAAATATATAATGTTGAAAATTTTATTGATAAACATTGCACACTCGCTAATGTGCACTTGTGCAGCAGGTCAGCAACAAAAGACATGTACTTTGACTCAACGGTGGTCCATTGTGTTCAAAGTAATTAAATAATTCAAAAGGTGAATACATT
>OMKY01181567.1:0-10723 GCA_900302395.1 Bregmaceros cantori
TTGTTGGTATAATATGTGTGTGTGTGTGTGTGTGTGTGTGTGTGTGTGTGTGTGTGTGTGTGTGTGTGTGTGTGTGAGAGAGAGAGAGCACATACAGAAAATTCCTAGGTTTGATAGCAGTGTCTCTGTGGGTCTATGTGTCTCTTTTCTCTCTCTCTTCCATCATTGGCCCACCAGTCTCTCCCCCTGCGCTCTCCCTCCCTTCCTCCCTATCTGAATGTTAGGATGGGTCTGTTTGCGTGTGCTTTGGCTATAAAACGAGCATGTGTTTTAAGGTCGTTTATCAGTGGGCGGGGCCAAGTCTTCAAACCAATTAGATGCTGAGACAGAGAGCGATGAGCCGCGCGACCTCCACACCCGTGTAGCTGTAAACAGGAAACAGATAACGACATGTTACGGAGAGGTCACCAGAGGTCACCCCCCCATCCTCTGCTACTAAAACCCACCTATGCTGATAGGAACAGTGTTTATCATAAATCACATTAAGATGTTTGTGGAGTGGAATAAGGTAAAACATTGTCAGTACTATGAATGTATTGTATATGTTGTGTTTGAGGCAGCAACATTGGAGGTTATGAGACAACATTACTCTAATTTGATTTATATTCTCCCATTTCATTCAAACTGTCCAAAATCCAAACTTGCACGAAAGCAATTCGTAATGTCTGTAAGAAGAGTAATGTCTGTATTGGGGCTGCAACTAACGATCATCTCATTATTCAATTTGTTCCCGATTAATTAAGCGATTAGTCGACTAATCAGGTATTTTTCTTCCTTTATAAAATGGCAAAATATAGGGGGGCACGCGGTGGCAGAGGTTACAGAGCGCGTCCCCCAGGCCACGGACAGTGCAGCGCAGCCGATTCAAATACCGTCTTCGGCTTTTCCACAATGTCTCCCCCAACTCTTCCCTGGTTTCCAATTTAATCCTGTCACTATCTCTCTCAATAAACAATGAAAAGCGACGCTTGCTCCCAAAAAACAATAACCATTAAAATGCCCAAATATTCACAGTGACAATTACAGGAGATTAATCTTGTCAAGTTGAAATATAGTAAAATTTTATTCTCGACAAACAAATGTACATCAATGAAGTTAACGACTATGAGACAAACGCATTACAATTAATTGTGATGGTTTTGTTCATATTGACGTTTTTATCAATCATAGCCATATTTCCAGGACATTTTAATTAATAACAAATTTGTGTGAAATAATAGTGGTTTAGTGTCGGCAAAAAACTCAAGACGATAACGACGATTCAATTCCTTGAATCATTGACTAACTCATCGTTGCATTCCTAATGCCCCATCTGTTTGTTTTGGCGCCTGTACTGAGAATCTGAATCAGTTTACTGCCATTGTCTGTGATACAAGCCCACAGACTGGGAATGGTTCTAGGTGCAAGGGGCACAAAGAACACATCGGAAAACAGAACGCAAGGCAGGTTACAATACTCTAGTATAGTCAGTAGGTCACCCAAACAGGAAAAAGGGAACTTGGATCAATATACAGGCTACTGTCTATACAAGGCAACATTTTTTTAAGTTATTTTTTCCGGCGTCAGCGCCGTTTTTCCATCTTTTATTGGATAGGATTAGTCGGGGGTAGACATTGCAGACAAGTTGACGAGCGTAGTCGAACTTGCGACACTGCGGACGCTGCGATAGACGCAGCGCCACTAACATGAATGGGATCGCGTTAGGTGCGGTGTCCATAACCACTCGGCCAACGCAAACCCCACAAGGCAACATTTTGCAATTTTCTCAGAAAGTGGCTTAAGCCACACAGCACAAGATGTTCTTACTAAAGCCGGGTGTTCCCTCCACAATTTCCGGCCCGATTTTCCAGTCATGCGACTATTTTTAAGATCAGGCCAAATTTGGGCCAGTCGTGCTTCTCAAATTGTGTTGTGTACGTGGGGTCACAAGAAGCGATAATTACCTCCCATCGCAACACAACGCTGGATGTCATATTTCAGCAATGTCAAAAGACACACAAGTAATTTAATAGAGGAGCAGCTACCATCAAAATATTTTAAATGACTTTAAAATGTATACATTTTAGGGGTCAGCGATGGTCATGTGGTTGAAGACACTGAACCTTTTCTGCGAGGTCCAGCCCCAATCTCTTCAAACACCTGCCAGCAGGTGGCAAAATGTGCCAGGACTTTGTCAGGCGTCGTAGAATTAGAAAGCATTCGGCTGAATTAAATGAGTATTTAGCTCTTACTAGTTCTACGAGCTAATTCCAAATCGCATGGAATCGCAGGCTTTTAGCTTCTATGGCCCTCGACTATGAAATGGTCTTCCGGAGGCCTTCAGGGGCGTGGATATTGTGGATATTTTTAAAAGAAGCTCCAGACACATCTCTTTGATCTGGTTTATAACTAGGATGTTACCGTCATCGGTACATCAGCCAACTGTATGTGTTTGCGTGTGTGTCTGTGTGTGTGTCTATGGTAGAGTGTGTGCCAGTTTGTTTAGGTTAGGAGGCTGTGGGGAACGTTGTTCTCTTTGATGTTCTGTTTCTGCAAAGCACTTTGTGTTGCTCTGCATGAAAAGTGCTATACCAATAAATAAAGTTTGAGTTTGAGTGAAGATGACTTGTCACTAGTTGTCATTGGAGAATTGACACATTGATTCACTTCTGCAGGTGTCCTGTAATGTCTGAAGTCAGATGTACGTACGAATGTACACACCTGCAAGACGTGCATTTGAACTTGCCCAATTTGTTGCCATAGGTGTCAATTTGTAAACTGTGTTGACATTCACGAATGTAAACTTTTGAATTGAACTTTTGCAAAAAAAAAAGGTGTTTATTGTAAATAATAACTTGGCTTAAATGCTTAGGCAAATTCAATTCATATGATGAATTGTTTCTTGTGTGAACAAATTATAATTTAATGATTTGGCTTTTTTATTTTAGTTGTTCCCACCCGAAGTCAATGTGTCTGCCTGTTTTTCAGGGTTTTTTTATGACTATGCACATATGCCTTTGAGTAATGAAAGATATTTGGTATTTCAACGTATTATTTTGGTAGCTTTAACAATATTTGGTTTTTGAGATGGCCTGAACTAACCGCCTCAGCTACCAAGAGTATGCATACTCCACGCATGGACAGTCGGGTGAAATATAGCAACTCTGCTAAGCCCATTTTGTACAACCATCTTTACGTCATCACATGTCTCATGCCGAAATGTTTAAAGGCTCTGTACTGTCTGTCCTAAAATAAAATTAATTCATTCATTCATTCAATCTCAGCTAGCAACCATGGCTAGCAACCTGAGCAACAGCAAACCCAGCTAGCAAGCTCCCCAGGCAACGTTAGCCCTGTAGAACGACCATTGTGGCTGATGTATGGCAGGGGGTTCGGCAGTGCACTGACCCTTGTTTGTCACACGTTTGGTGATGTGTGGATCAATAGAAACCATTTTGTACTCACCTCGACACTATGATTTAAACTACATTCTCAAGGACTTCCACCCTACCCCGAGCTAACCCCTCCCCTCCCAATTAGGCAATTGACAGTTTTATCCCGATATTTAGTGGTATTGATAGCACCGTGGCAGTTTAAATAAAGAGAATGTTTTAGCAGGTGGTAAATTACTACGTTAAGAAGACTGCAGTGATTGGCTCACTTAACGGTTCCAGTGCATTAGCTCATTAAGTTACCCTAAACCAGTTCCTGCAGCCTGCAATAGGCAACAGACTGGTTGGTATGGCCTGTACATACGATTGTATTATCACATTATATCATGCAAAATATGATATATCATATTATAGCATATTATATATATTGTATATATATGCAGAGATGGCAATTAATGAAGTACAAATACTCAAGTACTGTACTAAAGTGGAATTTTCAAGTATCTGTACTTTTAGAAGTACTTTTTTTTGTGAGTACTTTTTACTTCTACTCAGTAGATTTTATTTTTAACAAAAATATTAGTATTTATACTCCTTACTTTTCCCCAAAACAGGGTCGTTACTTTATAATGCAGTAATGCACTGAGTACAGTAGCAGTTAATAAGTTGTTTTCATTTAGTCTCAGGGTGTTGCCTGTAAATTGTTAAGGCAAATTTAGATGTTGTACTTTGTACTTCATACTTTCAAAAATAAATTTGAGTACATTTTGGAGCACATACTTTTTACTTTCAAAAATACTTTTTGAGTACATTTCTCAGCCTGAACTTTTTACTTGAGTAGCTATTTGGATCAGTACTTTGTAGTCTTACTTCAGTTGATTTTTTACAAATGTATTTTAATCTTACTCAAGTAAGAAATCCCAGTACTTTTGCCATCTCTGTATACATGACATATATATGTTTATTGCATTGATGTTGTTTTGTCCACAAATGGAAACAGACAAAAACAAACAGAAAAACAGATCAACATGAACGGCATCAAACACTTCCCCAATCACTTCAATAATCAAATATTTACACAGAAAACATCTTAGCAGCAAAGAGGAGTGGATAATATTGGAATGCGCTTGTTATGTCTTATCATGATATAATGTACATGTTATCATTTAATGGCATAAAGAATAACATACTTGAGACTACCACAACGACTTGCGGTAGTGTGTTATTATTATTGTTATTGTTATTGTAAAGACAACATTTTCATAAAGATACAGTAAATTGTGCTGGGTGTTGTGGGTAATTGAGTCCATCTACTCAAAAAGCATGTTTATTTCCTAATACATCAAAATTCATTTTGAAAATGAAGAATGTTCGAAACCCAATTTTTGAGGGAATGTCTTCCATGCAAATACTCATTTGCCTAGAATATTTCCTGGAACATCAAACATTTGTGCTAAAAGGGGCCTGGGCGGTCCGGATCATGCCGTGGAAACACGGGCATAATGCTGCGCCCCTTTGTAAGCGCGGTTTTGCGCTTACTAGGCTTCTGTTAAATTCGCCGTGGAGTCACGGCTAAAGTGAGCGGGCCACACAAGGGTTGTTTCCGGGCACCATGAATAGACCTGATCTGGAGGAGTAGTTTCCCAGCTCAATCATCTCAGGTCGGTGGACGTTATCTTAGCGCCAAAGTGAGAAAACGCTTTCTGATGGTCATTGAGGGCTGTAAACCTGTGGGACCATTACTAGCAGGTAGCAATAACAAAGCATACACCGTTGACAGATAACGCTCTGTCTGTGTGTCTTTGTGACTGTGTGTGTGCGTCAATGTGTGTGTGTGTGTGTGTGTGTGTGTGTGTGTGTGTGTGTGTGTGTGTGTGTGAATGTGTGTTTCTGTGTAATTATAAACAGTTGCTTGCAGATCCAGACTTTGCCCTCTGTAAAAAAAAAAAAAAAGTTATTAAACACGAATGGGGCTTGTGTGTGTGTGTGTGTGTGTGTGTGTGTGTGTGTGCGCGCGCGCGTGTGTGTGCGTGCGTGCGTGTGTGCGTGCGCATCTATGTGTGTATTTGAGCATTGCGGAGTTCCAGTTAAGGTGAGCAGATGTCTTGATTTACGTGTGACTGTATACAGCACTTCAGTTAGCTCCAGTCTAGGCCATAGTAGGCGGTGTAGGTGTAACTGTATACGAAAATAGTTGGTGTGGTTGTCTGTTCTTTCTCATTAATGTCTTAACTTCTGCCACCATGTGTTGCTCACAAGCACATTCATTTCAGCATTTCGGATGTGTTCTGCTTCTGGATCGGCTTGGGCGATATAACAATATTGTTGAATATCACAATATTTCAAAATATCGTCAATACCTTACAATAACGGTTTAATTGACAGTAGGTCTTTGAATAGTTGTATACAACAACAACATTAACATAATTTTAATGGTGCATACCGAGGGAGGGATTTGTATAGGAGCTCTGATCATGTACATTTTAAATTTAAATTATATCTACATCTAAATTATGCATAAAACCAAACAAATATGTGGATTTTATTGTCTTTAAAAGATAGACAGATTTCTTTTTATAGCAGCCTGGAAAAGCAGAAAATGACAAAAAACCCTCAACCATCAACACTTCTGCCACAAAAACTCTACCACTGCCACAATTGTACCCAATACCATGCACTTCATTTTTATTTTTTTCATTTTTTTATGAGACAATAATATTGGATATTGTGATATTTTGGTGACATGAATACATGGATATTGCCCAAACCTAGTAACTGGAGGGTGGTTGAGATCAAGCTTTGCTGTTGAGAGCAGAAGATTAAGACAATTAAGGGTCCGAGATCCACTTTTTAAATGAACAAGTGAGTGACACCTGCCACACAGGCTAGCTTAGATTTCGTAGCATCTTTCAAGTAAAAGTTTACTTTTTAATATTACCTTTTTTAAAATTGTAAATAAAGTTCCTTGATTGATTCCCAGGTTATAGATCAAATCAAAATTGCATATCATTTTGCATCTTTTATTTTTTACATTAAAAATCCACCAGTTGATCACAATCTACCTAATGAGCACCTCTGGTCTAATCCTTTTGAAGGTCCTCAAGTACATGTAATCTGATTACAGTAATCTGATTACAGAAATCGGGAAATGTAGTCCCAATTGCTTATAAAATATGTAATGTAGATTACAGTTACATTTGCCTGATACAGGATTTCATCTACTTCATACACAATCATTAGCGAGGCCATTGTTGTAATTTTTATGTGGCATGTATAACAGAGCTCAATTTTTCAAGGAAACTAAGTTAAAAGAAATATTCGAAATTCATGCAATTTGTGGCTTTTTGTATTAGGATGTGTCATTCAAAAGTAATCTAAAAGTAATGGAATATAATCCTTTCATTACATTTAAAATGGGGTTGATGTGATTACATTACTGATTACAATTTTCAATCAGTTATGTATAACTGTAACTGTAACGGAGTACTTTGAGAAAGTACCGAATGATTTACTATACATTGCAGGCGTTCAACTCATAATATAAGTAGAATTCATCCTGAATTAAATGTACTCAAAAAGTATTTTTGAAAGTAAAAAGTGCAAGCTCTAAAATCTACTCAAAAGTACAAAGTACAAAATCTAAATTTGCAGGTGATATATATTTTTGAGGGGCACACCCAGAGACTAAATGAAAACAACTTATTAACTGCTACTGTACTTGGTGCAATACCGAGTACCGCACCCTACTGACTCATTCACGCTATACAAGTTTTGGCAAAAGTAAGGAGTAGAAGTACTGGTATTTTTGTTAAAAATCTACTGAGTAGAAGTAAAAAGTACTCACAGAAAAAAAGTATATTTTTTTTTTTTAAGTTATTTTTTCAGCGCCGCCCCTCCATTTCTATTGGATAGGATTAGTCGGAAACTGGGTTGAAGAGATCAGGGGAAGACATTGCAGACAAGTCGACGAGCGTAGTTGAACTCGCGACACTGCGGACGCTATGGTAGACAAAGCGCCACTAACATGAATGGGGTCGCGTTAGGTGCGGTGTCCATAACCACTCGGCCAACGCGGACCCCTAGGACTTCTAAAAGTACAGATACTTGAAAATTCTACTTAAGTACAGTACTTGAGTATTTGTACTTCGTTACTTGCCATCTCTGATGGTGACCCCGTGTCACCATACAATTGAAAAGACATTATAACAGTTTATAACACTATTCATCTTTTCTCCGACATGGATCAGAAGGCAGTACATGAAGGAGTTTGTCGGCATGTTGGAACACTTCAAAGGTGGCTGTGCTGAATGGGGCCCAGATGGGACAGATTGCGGCGGTCGCTGGGCTCACTGTGATAAGTCCTGGTTATCTCACCTGCCCCACAATGCGGCCCCTTGTCCACGGGCCCTGTAAAACCTGCGGGCTGTTAGCAGGAAAGGCCTCATTAAATGACCATAAAAGTGGCCGCCCGGCAGATTGTTGCTGTGGCGAGGTTTTTGTTAGCGGCGTGGACAGAGCAAACACGCTTAACTGCTCGGCAGGAGATGTTCCGCACAATGGCAGGAATTCTTCTTTTTTTTTTACACAGTGTAAAATGCACTTGAGGTCAGCTTGTTACATTAACAGAAATGGGTACATTCCACCCAATGTCGGAAATGAGGCTCCCTTAACGCAAGGGGTGTTTACACAACAGTCTGCATGCAAGTCTATAGACGAGTTTGGGGGTACTTCCGGTCTCTGAACGTCACTTCCGGTGTCATTTACTTGCCGTGCATTTGGCTATATTTCGACACGTCTATTCGGTGGGCGCACTCACCTACAGGGTTATTTAAAAATTGTGGTGGCAACTTGTGGTGTGCTATTCCTCACCCAAATGCTCTCGTGCGGATCTGTGACCCACAAACGCATGATTTAATAATCAGTTCAACCCGTTCCATTGTCTCATTCCTTTTGGAACAACCAGCAGAAGCAGCCAGCCTATTGGTCCAAAAGAACATGTGACCACTGGGTGAGTAACTTTAAGTCGGATATTTCATCAATATTTATACAAAATGGTGAACGATGCAAGCAGACTGACATTGAGTGGTTGGATTTTGAACTGGTGAGCATTTTGTGTGTTTTTTGTGAGCCACCACTATGACGAGATTAAATGGAACTCATACCGACACCGGAAATGCGTTTCACCCTGTGGGACAAAATGCCAGTCCCCTGTATTTCACGGGTAAACTTGTCTATAGGCGTGTTCCAATTTGAGTACTTCCGAAGCACACTCCACTCCACTGCACTATGTACACTGCACACAACTGCAAAATTACAACCGGTAAGTGCCAAAATATCACCTACTTTTGGTAGTTAAAATGAAAAAATGGCGGTCTGTGGCAGAGCACTATAAATTAAATAGGATGCAGATGAAGTACATCTATACAGCCTTGAAGGCGCCCTCTATAACCACTCTCCTACCGGGCGCCCCTCACTTTGCTACTTTTTGACTTTTTGGTACAGCACTATCACTCAAACAAAGTGCACAGCGAGGGAACATACCTTTGCTGTGTCTCACGTGACACACTTGTGTACTGAATTGCACTACATTTCAGTGCACTTACTTATTTAGTGCCCTCTGTCGTGGTACTGTCTCAAATCGAACACACAATTTGCACCCAATAGGTCGTTCCATTTCCTCTACCTGGGCAACGTCGCGGTTG
The DNA here is from genome assembly GCA_900302395.1 of Bregmaceros cantori. NCBI lineage: Eukaryota > Metazoa > Chordata > Actinopteri > Gadiformes > Bregmacerotidae > Bregmaceros > Bregmaceros cantori. Next base: position 9,074 of record OMKY01181567.1, read on the forward strand.
TTTAGTGTGTGCAGTGTCCAGGAAATTCTCAACGCGGATTAGAGCTGACATATAGGTGTTAGCCTAGATGGCAAGTAACGAAGTACAAATACTTAAGTACTGTACTTAAGTCCTTTTTTCATATATCTGTACTTTTAGAAGTATATTTTTCTCTGATGACTTTTTACTTGTACAGAGTAGATTTTTAACAAAAATATCTGTACTTCTACTCCTTACTTTTCCCAAAACAGGCTTGTTCCTTTTTTGTGCACTGATGGTAGGTGGTAGCAATTTGAATAGTGTGAATGAGCCATTAGGGGGCGGCATTGCCAACAGTTGTTAATTTCCATGTTCGGCAGTGGGATTTATAAACCTTAAGTTAGGCTAGGTTTTTAACAATTTATTCAAACATTCAAACATTGTAAAACTAGCATTGAAAAAGTGCATTTTATATACAATTTAATTTTTTTACTTTGTACTTTATACTTGCAAAAATACTTTTTGAGTATGTTTCTGAGCCTTTACTTTTAACTCTATTCGAGTAGATATTTCAATCAGTTCTTCGTAGTCGTACTCGAGTTGTTTTTTCACAAAAGTGGCGGGGGGAGAGAGGGAGATGGAAACCTTACTCAAACCAGCGGTTTCTTAGACAGTTTGAAGATAAAGCTACTAAAAAAACGGAGCTCGCTGGTTGGAGTGGTCCTCCAGTAATAATTAGCTGCACCTGCCACAATAGTCAGCAGCACCTGCGGGAATAATTTGCTAGGGGTCATGAACACAAACATAACTGTCACGACACCATGTGTTGACTTGAATTACTACTGTGCTTCAAATACATAGTCTTTGGCAGATATGGGCAGAGTAGCCATATAAATTATTTAAGTAGAAGTATTGTTACCTTAGCAAAATATTACTCAAGTAAAAGTAAAAAAGTACTCCACGAAAAAGTTATTTAAATAGCGAAAGTACTGAGTAGCTTTCAGTAAAAAAAAAAAATTAGGACAAATTTGCTTTTCGAAATGTAATTGAATTGAATAGATAGATGATACGAGGAGATTGAGACCGAGAGAGGGAGAGAGGGAGAGAGCGCCCCAGATGGAAAGATAGAGAGCGAGAGCACCCGAGAGGAAGAGACAGAGCGCCCGAGAGAGAGAGCCCAAGAGAGAAAAAAGGCCAGAGAGAGAGAGAGAGAGAGAGAGAGACCGAGAGAGAGAGTGTGCCAGAGAATGAGAAAGACAGAGAGAGAGAACATATGTGCCAACGGGTGTCGCTAAAGGCCAAGTTAATGTAACGAGTAGCGAATTGCTGACATCTCAGTAAAAAGTAGATTTTTTTCACCACATTTACTTGAGTAAAAGTAGAAAGTAACGTGTGAATAATGTACTCCAAAAGTAAAAAAAAGTACACACACAAATTGTAATAGAGTAAATGTAACGCATTACTGCCGATCTCTGATCTTTGGACACCCAATGTGTCATTGGTGCAAACCATATGATCTGTGCCAAGACCCAGAGTTAAAGTAATGTGAGTGCAGCCTGAGAAAGAGAGAGGAAAGTGTGTGTGTGTGTGTGTGTGTGTGTGTGTGTGTGTGTGTGTATGTGTGTGTGTGTGTGTGTGTGTGTGTGTGTGTGTGTGTGTGTGTGTCAATATATGTGTGACAAGGACTAGGGG
>OMKY01181574.1:0-10136 GCA_900302395.1 Bregmaceros cantori
TAATTATTGGGTTAATGGTTGAGAATTCTGATTCCAGATTTCAGATCCAGGCACTAGCAGGGCCTAGGTGTGTAAATCACACCCATCATGGCGATTCGATTCAGTATTCGATTTTCTGACCCGACGATACATTTTTTTTCAATACTCAAGAATTCACCACGATTCGATATACTTTTTTTTAACCCAACAGGCTAGACAATTTTTCAAATTTGAAATAAATCAATGACAGCTGTAATATCTTTATACATTTAATTTAAGAAACAGCAAATACAAATATTGTATCAAAAAGTACTGTACAAAGTACACAAAAATATTATCTAATGTTGCGTGTGTGTGTGTAAAGGAAACAAGTTCGAGTTAGGCGCCAAATAGGTTTAGCATCACCCACTGCACGGGAGTGGAATTACGTCCCAGAGCAAATGGATAAAAATAGACCAAAAAAAAAACACAAAAAAAAACAAAAAACGATACTCTTGTGGACGTATCGATACATTGTAATGTCAGCACTATCGATACAAAATCAATATTATTTACACCCCTACGTCGCAGGTTTGCACTCTCTGAGTGTTTCTAGTTACTTTTGTTTCACTATGTTCACGGGAATGTCTACTGCGTCTGACCCAAATTCCATCTATGTATTTTGCAAGGTGGTGACACTGGTGAATAAAACTGATTCTACCGAGGCAATCATTACAAACAACCTGCTGCTAGAAGCGGAAAGACCTTGCCCAGTTTTCTCCAAGAAGAAAAGGTGTAAAGGTTAATCTGTTAAGGTTGCAATGACAATAAAACACTTTAGAAAAGACATCGAGCCAAGCTGAAACTCACATGACCCATCAATGTATCCAAAAACAAGGCAGGACAACATGTGCACCTCATACTGAGGACATAATAAACCACAAATTTTATCTATGATAAAATAAAATCACTCTCCTTGCCTTCACTTTATGGTCTTCCTGAGTTGACTTTGACTGCTAGGTAGATGATAACAGATCATAAATATGGCTGTACAACATCCATTACTCTCCAGTCATAACAACGACCAGATTTGTTTTGCATCTCACGTTAAACAATTGGAATATCAACAAGGTTGGGTAGTAACAGACTACATGTAATCAGATTACAAAAAATACTTGAGCGAATTGCATGCACTTATATGATCATCATACAAATCAAATTATTGCAGTCATTTGTAAACGTGCAGACAGCAGAGCCCCTTTCACTGAAGACCAGCCACTTTCATTTGACATTTATAGAGCACCAGTTTGCACCAAAACCGGGAATCAGAAAACGTATTGACCAGATTGTGATGCAGTTGTATTTAAAAGAAACAGAACCAATGAATCACACGTGGTGGAAACACAAACATGCGTTCAGTTAAACAGTAGTAGCTTTCAGTTTCAAATTAGTAGTAAATAAAAACACTTGTCAACGAAAAAAATACATTTGTTAAGCAACCTTAAACACGATGGTAAAGTAATATAACAATAGCAATAAAATGGTGGATTCTTCTGTGAAAGAAGCTACCATTTAACATATTCTAAAGAGGTCTAGAAAAGTTGTTTTAAGCCAAAACCTAACTCTAAAAAAACCTTTCAGAAACAACACATGAAAAAAAATCAAACAACAACAATAAACGTTTACATTATTATTATTATTATTATTGCAAACATAGCCACAATATCAATACACCAGGAAATAATAACAATTTATTCACATTTCACTATCTCCGCTTGTAGCAGAATGTGCACCAACATGGGACATTTATTATCACGGTCACAAATATTAGATTCCAAACTAATTATTCTTTAGAATGCGCGCAGCTAGACCGGGAGTTGTCAAATTTAGCGCATTTTATGTGCTGTTATTGCGACTGTGTCATTATATTGAATTTACGTTTCTGTTGACGTGGCGGAGAGAAAATAAAAACTTACTCCGGTCTTGCAGCCATGATGACGCTGAGTCCAGACTGTCACGTGAGCATCGATGGCACGTGATTTTATTCGGCGGGTGGAGTCAGCTGACCAGCGAGCAGCGTTGTAGTAGATACTAGCATAGATGTAAAAACAAATGCCGCCGTCAGGTCTTTAAGACGTGCCCTCCTGCCGCCATATTGGCCAGGAATTAGAATGTGCGTTAGAGGCATAATATCAGATACTGTATACATAATATGCAGAGTATACATAATATGCCACGTTACCAAGATTACTTCAATACTGTAACTGTAATCCAATTACAACATGTCATCAGAAGCAAAGTGACATTACTTTTAAATGCAACTATAGGGGTTCACATTTCCGGGGCAAATTGTATACATGCATGGACATTGGACACAGTGCTTAATTTGTAAATCATCAGGTGCCGGAACAAAATTACATACCAAGTCGATGGCGACATGGACTCAGGTGCCGGAACGCACAGGAAAACAAGTAAAAACGACCCAACGAGTCCTGCACGGGTCCGTTTTTTGAGAAGCACAGCACCCGTACCCGCCCACTAACAAACACATATTTGGATTCCCTGAAAACTCCTCTCTCCAAAACATGTGCACAATAAAAAAAAAAAAAAGATTGCGTCGTACATGAATGCAAAGTGCATTAGGTTCATGCATGGTGCGCCCAACTCTTGCACATAAACGCTTTGTTTTGTTTTCTTCCCGCTCCGAGTTTACAAATTCCTGTGCACCTGTCGTTTCCTGATCACAATTTTTAAACTTCAGAATTTAAATTAACATCATGTCTATGAAGTGCGGCGAGTGTGGACAATGCGACAAGCTGAATGGGGCTGCCTCTTGGTCTTTAACCGCTGGACCACGGGGCCAGCCGGATCTATGTGTATAACATATCCGTAGTTCATAGTTGAGGGCGGGAGTGGGACTGAAAATAATAATTATTTGCGGGACGTGGACGGGCGCGGGACTTAACACAGTGGGAGCGGGACTGGAAAATTTGTCCCATGCAGGGCTCTAGCGCGAAACCCCCACTGCCACTCTCCACTGAATGGAGCTCTTGGACGCCCCATTGTCGGTGGGTGTCGATACGTATTTCAGCGTCAATCAGTGCTGAAGAGTGTGGATTCTCAACGCCGGCGCGCAGTCTGTGTGTGTGTGTGTCTGAGCAGACGCTGCAGTCAGCGAGTGTGGCTGCCGCACTGTGTGTGTTCAGCCAACTTCAACGAAATGTATTTCAATGTATTTTTTTAAATTTTTAATATATAATAATTTCAAAAGTATGTCACGACAGGTGGCGGATCCGCCCAAATAGGTCCCGGAACACTGGGGGGTCAAAATGAGGAGGTGCCGGATCCTGTTCCGGCGTGTTCCGGCTCAAATTAACCCCTGCGTGGACACTCTGTGACATTCTATTACCAGCATACATTCCCATATTTGCACTGATTTGAACTGTCTTTGTGACTCATTGTGATGTCATCTACATCTCTGTCGCACTCCTCGTCCATGTACCCCACCATCTGATCGAGCGGCCAATCCCACTTCTGACACTAATGTGATGGTTGGGGCGCCTCCACTCAGAGGGAGCAGGCAAGTGCACCAGGGCAGGCACGTCTGGATAGCGTTCAGACAAGAGGCCAGCCTTGCTACTTGCCATGCACTATCCATATGCTGCCCTCGGACTGCGTTACTGGTGCAGAACTAGACAGCTAGCGAACAGTTGAAAAGAAGGCAAGCTGAAGTGTGTTTTTGTCCTTTAATTACTTTCTTTAATTTCCTTAGCACTTCCAATGTCTTCTTTAATATGTCCAGTGTCTTCCCTAACACTGTAAAAAGACTAATAATGTACAAGGCTCAAGTGTGAAAATATTCGGAAGCAGGAGCGATGAAGTCCGTGACTTTACGGGAGAAAACACTTGAAGAAACTAACCGGATGTGATAGCTAGGAAGCCGATTGCGCAGAAGGCGCAGTAACACAAAACGGGCAGTAGACGGCAGTATTCACGATACAATTTACACTAACTGACGCATGAAATGAAATGGAAGGCAGAACAATCCAGATTGCACTTATACCCTCCACGAGCAGAGCAGGTCAGTCACTCATGGTGTCACTATTCATTAGAATATTTTTTGAATGTATACAATTGTAATCACAATTTTTCGTAAAAAGTAGAGGTCCTTTTCTTTACAAGTTGTTACTTTAATTTGAACTGTATGGGCAGGGAGAGAGGAGGGATGTTTGCTTTGTTGATGAATAAATAAGCAATTAAAATATCTTGAATTTTTTAAAAAAAATGATTTCACACTGCCACTGTAGTAAATTGTAAATGTGCACGAAGCAGAACCTTTTAACAGGAGGCCGCAACGGTTCCCATATGACATTCATTGAGCACCATTCTGCACCAAAACACAGAATTGAACAATTTAAAACCATGGGAAGGCATGAAATTGATTACTTGATTGTATTTAAGTAATCTAATATTACTTAATATTAATTACAATTAATTAATATTAATATTGATATAATTTAATCAATTTAATGCAATGTTTTATTTATGTATGGATGTATTTATTTAAATGGTTTTTTTTAGCGCAAGCACCGTTTTAAATTCTTTATTAGAGATTGTGACAGGATTAAATCGGAAACTGGGATGAAGAGTCGTGGGGAAACAATGCTGGAAAGCTGGAGAGGGTGTGCAAAGCTTTGTCCCTGCTCGGCCTGTGGTCTGGGGGGCATGATCTATAACTAATCTGCCACCACGCGGTATCTGCCACCACACGGAATCTGCCACCAACGGTTATAACCGTTAGGGATTTTGAAAGGGGGATGAGAGAACGGGGACGAGTGGACCTGCAGTATATCCCCGTGAGGGGAATGTGGCACGGCACTGCGTGTGCTGTGAACTATGTATGGCTGGATGCAGCGGTCTAACCGATTGCACCACAGAGCCAGCCCCTAAGGATTACATTTTAAAAATAATCTTCCAAACACGGTCTTTAAAGGAAAAAAACACAGAAAATTCCAACTAAAATTGTTTTTTTTTTTTTACGTCAGCCAAGTCAATAATTACTTGGCTTGCACGTGTGCATGCATTCACTCTGTGCACAGCAGCACTTTGTTAGCATAACTTAGCCCCATCAACCCAAATTGGGGTGATTAAACGGCTCCATTTCGACGTTCCTCCGTTCTGACGGTTCTTCTCTCCGGCAGCTTTCTTTGGAAGTCCCGCGGTTCCAACACGGTAAATTTGCAAGGAACGCAGTTGCGGCATGCTGGAAAGTGGAGGAACGTTGCAGTGTGAAATTAAATTAAAATTAAACCCAATATGTGAGTTGTTACAATATGCAGGGGCGCCGCCAGAAATTTTGGGCCCTATGAAAGATTCTAATTTTGGGCCTATATTGTCTATTAATTGCGATCCACGGGCCGTGGGCCGTGCTGCGGGCCCTTGGAATCAGTACCACCTTTCCCCGCCTGGCGGCGCCCCTGACAATATGCAACCACAAAATCAAATAAATGGAATTAATTAGTTGCTTTTATCTTCATTCTAACAAAGTACCACTGTGCGTTATAGGCAAATATCGAGTCGGGTAAAATCATAGAAGACCATATTTCAGTATACATTTGTGGTGGCGTTTTCATTTGCGTTTGAGCTTATTCAAAGTCATTCAAAAGTAACCCCTTTCCATCCTTGATTATTCCAATGTAGATGTGAGCTGCCAGGGGCAGGCTGCCATTGAGAACTGACTCAGCTGATTTTAGCTGCCTGTGCTAAATCATCTGGCTTGCACCTCTTCATTAAGCCCAGTCCAATTCAATTAGGATAATAGCCTCCATCATTTTAACCAATAGTGATTGTGTTACGTGAGAGGGGGAATCTGGCAGATCAACTGGGAGCCGTGTGTGGCTCCCAAGGTAACCAATCGCCATTCCACTCTCTCTCTCTCTCTCCCCCCCTCTCTCTCTCTCTCTCTCTCTCTCTCTCTCTCTCTCTCTCTCTTTCTCTCTCTCTCACTTTGGGGGCATGTTCTGGATGGGAGCACCCTGAGGATCCTCCCCATAGGCCAGTGCAATAAGGAGAATATTTATTCTCATAAGAAACACCTTGTTCTATCTCTCTCTCTCTCTCTCACTGCGCTCTACATTGTGGATGTGCCATTTTGTCGTGGTGTCCGAATTTGTAAGGAACATTTAGAAGCGAACGGTGTTGAGCAACTGTGACCGGCATGTTGTAATGTTGTACACAAAACGCACGCTGCGTCTTATATGTGCTTGCTAGAGCTCACTCTGTGACCAATTACGCACTATCCACCCTGATTAGCTCATCGCTCTTCATGAATATTCTCAAATGCTGACAAATACAACTCCATATTATTCACAGATCTGGTCACTTATTCTTCTGGACCAGTGGGATTGCTGCATTTCCTCGTAGTGGACGATTAAATGGAATGACTCGCTCAAATGATTACATGTGTGCAGGCCCAGATCCATATCTAGAACATTTGGGTGTGGAGACGTACACCAAAATTTACCACTGTAGAGGTATGTGTGTAATGAGGAACACAGCCCCTAGCATAAAGCTCTTTATTCTTCAAGCAGCAAACTAAAAAGAGGACGAACACTGAATTCCCCCGTGTCTTAGCAGACAGCGTTGCAGACATCACAATGCAGTCACAAATGCAGACACAGCAGTTACACCAGTCGTAATATGTCCGTAGTTGATCCGGCCGTGGGTGGGGGGGGGGCTCGGCGGTGGGTAGAGTTCGGTGTGCACTACTGTCCATGCGGTGGTGCACAGAGTAATCCAGGGAGAGAATTCCATGCTAGAATGGATGCGTTCGCTGGTGCTGGCAGCGGTGTATCGCCCGTCGCCTCTGGATCGGGCAGCCTGTGGCCAGCACGCAGGAGTGGTACTGGGTAGGACTGGGAACGATAGTAAACCATTGAATAGAGTTCGACACGTGAAGCATCCGGGGTGAGTCGTTCACATGCTTGTGAGTGAGGGGCGCGTGTGACCGAGCGTCACTGGTGTTGACGGTAGAAATCCTGCGTGTGCGGGCGCGCTGGTGCGCCCGCACACTTCACTTCCTTGGTTATCCTCCGTGCGAGGAGGGAAGGAGCTGTCCCCGAGTGGAGGTGACAGTTGGCTCTCCGTGTGTCCCAAGTGGGAAAAATAAAATAACACGCTGCTGCTCTGAGTAGCAGGTAACAGTTAGAGGCCGAAGCGTTCCGTGCTCCGAAACGACGAAGGGGAACGGTTGCCTTCAACTAACGTGCAGAGGGTCTCTGAACCACCCACGCCAGCGCCTGGAAAAACATCTTCGGCACCTCAGGGACTTCCGTCCGCTTACCTCCCCCGGACCCAGGCTCGACTGGGTACCGTCGGCACAGAGACGGACGTCTGCGACGAACGTGCAGCTTCACCCGAAACCAGCATCGACGGGGCAGCACTGGCGAGACCGGCTCCGCTGCGGGGTGCAAATCAGTGGGGGTGTGTACCTGACATCACAATGCAGTCACAAATGCAGACACAGCAGTTACACCAGTCCAAATATGGGCATGAATGTGCTGGTCATAGAATGTCACAGAGTGCCCAGGTGGGGTATACAATTTTCCCAGAAATGTGAACTGCTACACCATCATCCCTTTTTAACCCTAAAGCACCCAGCAACATGTGCAGGTGATCCTAGCCCTATTTTTTTTTACACATTAATTAAAATTTCTGTGATCATTTTGGGCTTCAAGAGTGTATCAGGAGTTGAAGTTACGTCACCGAAAAGCTAGTCAAAATCGTGTGAAAATCTTGTGAGATCTTGTGATGTCATTCTGCCCCTGGTACCGACGGAAACACATGAAATGGGTGACAACAGAGGGCTTAAAAATCGTTCAAAGGGCCACTCTGGAAAATACTGGACAAACAGACCTGCTAAAATGGGAATGACCTGCTTTCCATTAGGTTGCTTGGAAGTCTGTGTGACTGGAGGTCTGAGCTACGGAGAGGTGTTTGAGAAAGGGAGTCTTGGGTGTGACGTTATACATCATTCTTTTCAGAATAACCTCTGCAACACTATCTAATCTATATAATGGGTCAGTTCTAAAATTCCCTCGCATGCATAACACAATAATGAACGTCAGTTTTGAACTTGGTAAGTTTATTTCAGGATGAATATTGTTACCCATGGCGCCACTTCCTGGGATTTGCGATAGAGGGCGCTACTGCCTGTAAGGCGCTGTGCGGACAGGAAGCTACGAGTAAGAGCTAATGCTAACCAATAGCACTTGTAGCTTCCTCTATTTATACAGCAGGCTTCGTTCGATTCAGCCTGCTGGGATTATTCTGGAGGCTGAGTATCTCCTTTGTCTAATCTCATGGTTAATTACTCTGCCTCTCAACCAAGCGGTTATGGTTTCTGCTGAAAGGCAGGTGTTAATGCTAGAAGCAATCTTTTCACACCTGCCTGTTCGTGCGTTTGATACATCTATTCAGCTACCGTGATGTGCGACTCAATATTTACTCAATGTCTCTTCTCCAATCGTCATTTGCAGATATGGGCAGAGTAGCCATAAAAATTACTTAAGTAAAAGTGTTGCTACCTCAGCAAAATATTACTCAAGTAAAAGTCAAAAGTAGTCATCCAAAAAGTTACTCAAGTAAAAGTAAAAAGTATTCCACAAAAAAGTTACTTAAGTATTGAAAGTACTGAGTAACTTTCAGTAAAAAAAAAAAAATTAGAACAAATTCTCTTTTCAAAATGTAATTGAATGCCCCTAATTGATTCCCAGAAATCACCCTGCTTTTCATATCCTTCTGGATGGAGTAATTTGTGTATGTGTGTAATATTAGAGCGAGAAAGAGCCCGAGAGAGAGAGAGACAGAGAGAGAAAATGCCCGAGAGAGCGTCCAAGAGCCCAACAATTCCCAACGGGTGTCGCTAAAGGCCAAGTTAATGTAACTAGTACTTTTTACTGACATTTCAGTGAAAAGTACTTATTTTTAACCTCAAATTTACTTGAGTAAAAGTAAAAAGTAACTTGAGAAAAATGTACTCCAAAAGTAAAAAAGTACACCAAAAATTTTTAACAGAGTAAATGTAATGCGTTACTGCCCATCTATGGTCATTTGTTGGAGGAGGGCCGGTTGATCAGTGATTAAAAGCACTACGAGTTGTGACCATCTTTAGTCGCTTTTACTCTTGTACGGCCCGATCGCACCGAGTTGCATATACGGTCTGTATATTGTGTGTCTCCATTCATACGTTATTCTGCCAGTAGCTCTGGCGTTTTGTGAGAGTTTAACAACACTCTCCTTGGGCTTAATGCCTAGATTGTATCCAGTGCCACCAAGCACGCACCTTTAACATGCATCCATACATCCATACTTCCATATTGCATGTGCTATATGGTAGTTTCAACAACTACCACCAGGAGCTGTAACAAATATACAATCTGGAGCCTTCTCATCTGTGAACAAAGATTTTCATAGCAATGTTTTCAATATTAATCTTGTCTATAGGACATGCTTGGTGGGATAAATCATCCACGCTGCTCCCCCAGAGCTACGGATGCCCCACACTGGCTTCTTTCAATCTGGTTAATGCCCCCTAATGGAGGTTTGGAGTTATCATCCCTGCCTGGAACAAGATCAACATTGACTTTAAGAGGCAGAGCGCAGAGACCTTGGCTGTCCAGCAGGGGTCTGGGGCGTGTCCTTGCCACTCGCTGCCACGGCAGCCAACAGGTGCCAACAACTGATTAATGTGTGGAGCACCTCTTACACCTCTCTATTGAATTAGTATCACACAAATACAAATCTGACACACACAGAGACACATACAGTGACACACATACACACACATACACACACAAGCACACACAAAGCCTGACACACACAGAGACACATACTGTGACACACACATACACACAAAGCCTGACACACACACAGACACATACAGTGACACACATACACACACATACACACAAAGCCTGACACACACAGAGACACATACTGTGACACACACATACACACACACACACACAAAGCCTGACACACACAGAGACACATACAGTGACACAAATACACACACACACACCAAGCCTGTCACACACAGAAACACATATAGTGACACACATATATATACGCACACACAGCCTGAGACACACAGAGACACCTTCATTGACACACATACA
>OMKY01181589.1:0-10171 GCA_900302395.1 Bregmaceros cantori
TAATGGCTTTTTTCTGGCCACTCTTCCATAAAGTCAAGTTCTTTGGAGTGTACGGCTTATTGTGCTCCTATGGACCGATACTCCTCTCTCTGCTGTGGAACTCTGCAACTCCATCAGGTTTAGCTGTAATCTCTGTGTTGCCTTTCTGATAAATGTCCTCCTTGCCCGCTCTGTAAGTTTTGGTGGATGGCCCTCTCTTGGCAGGTTTAGTGTGGTATCATGTTCTTTCTGTCTGAGAATGATGGATTTGATGGTATTCCAGGTGATTGCCAAAGATTTCTATATTTTTTATATCCCAACCTGACTTGTACTTTTCTATAACCTTGTCCCTGACCTGTTTGGAGAGCCCCTTAGTCTTCATGGTGTGACGTCTTTTGCTTAGTGCTGTTGCACGGTTTGCACCCATTTCGCGCCTTTCAGAAGAGATGTGTTCATACTGACAGATCACTTGATTCTTAGATTGCACACAGGTGGACATCATTTCATTAATTATGTGATTTCAGAAAGAAATTGGTTGCACCAGAACCTATTAGGGCTTCATAACAAAAGGGGGTGAATACATATGCATATGCCATTTTTATGTTTTTTATTTCTTAAAATGTTTTTAATATTTTTTTGGTCATGGCACTTTGCCAACTTGCATTGTTTTGTGCAGAGAGCCATAATATAAAAAGATTACAAAAAAATAATAATTACAGGTGTAATGTAAAAAAATAAGAAAAAAGCCAAGGGGGTGAATACTTTTGCAAGCCACTGTATCTAAGTGTCTTCAGGTTAGAGAAGTAACGGATTACATGATGTAACACCGTTATGTAATCAGATCACAAAAATAAAGTAACTGTAGTCCGTTACAACTACATTTTAAAAAAAGTAATCTGGATTACAGTTACTCTGGGGGTAATGGGGATCAGGCACATGAAATAACGACCAAACCGCTCGGTGGGGTGCGGCTGGACAACTTCATCCTCATGTGCAAAGCACGAGGAGTTGCTGTTGTCGTCCCAGTGTCCCTGACACACAGCGCTGGAGAACGACAGCCGATACAGTTGGGGCATTTAAACGTGTTTCTGACGCCGTGTGACATGTGCATTGCAGCGATTTCCTGGTGCCATGTGCCATCTTTTCTTTTGAATGTATTTTCTTTGCTCAAACTGAAAATAATGTATCATGTTTTATATTCTTTAATTTGACTTTTAAAAATATGAAACCATTTTTTTTATGTTCATATAAAGTATGAGTTGAATTGACTATATTAATTGTATTGAATCTATTTGAAAGTAATCCAAAAGTAATCAGGTTATAACGTTACTTTTAAAATTGGGTAACGGGATTAGGTTACTGATTACAATTTTCAGTGAGTAACTTGTAACTGTAACAGATTAATTTTAAAAAGTAGGTCCGTGGGTGTGTGTATGCAACTTTCTCCACCCCTCGCTTTACAGTTAGGAATGGGATCGTGACGCCGGACGATGCCGTGAGATAACACCTGAAGGCTGAGAAACTAGAGGCTGGTAGGTCCATGGTATGATCTACCTCAAAGTGGAAACCTTGAGGCTGGTAGGTCCATGGTATGATCTACCTCAAAGTGGAAACCCTCCTTGAGAGCGATGGCTCGGAGGATCTTGGAAGACACGGTGCTGGCCAGCATGTAGACGCTGCTCGCCGCTGACGGCTCCGTGTGGCTCCGCCTCCAGCACTGGAAGATCCACCAGCCCAGCAGAGCACCCAGCTCGTTACCAGTGAACACACGCCATGAACCACTGCAGTGAACAGAATGACCTTGCATTGGCATTAGCTTTATCCATCACATTACAAGCCATATACGCACATTAAATTTAGGGTGAGACACAGTATACGCTAGAGTCTGGGGTGAACAACCTCTCCCTCTTCCGGACGTTCACCCCAGTCAGGTGGTGTCCACATTGCTTGTCAAATCCTTCCATCATGACCTGTTGAGTGCGGCCACTCGTGATCATGCACCATTCACATGCAATCACTTTTATTTTTAGTTTTTAATTTTTTTTTTTTAATTCTGTCTACAACTGCTGACTAGACTCCCCCTCGCACGACCCTTTCCCTTGATGTGTGTGTGCATGAGTGCATACAAAGTTTTTTATTTTCTATAAAATAAAATATTCGTGCAAACTGCAAAATTTATAATAATCTCAGTTGCCCAATAAACAAGTCATCTTTAACTGTAGAAAAAAATACAATATTTGTGCAATACCCAATTGTTTTCATATTATTTTATATTGAAACACTATTACTTTCTATTTTAGAATAGCACACATACAGTCAATGATAAATAATTACGACTCCAGCATCACCAAATATTAAAATAAAATAGTATATGTAATCTAAAGTTATATTTTAATGATTTGATTCTTTTGAATTATTTTAATATGCAGTCATTCTCTCAATTGGTTTTAACTTTTAATTTAAAGTATTAATGCGGTATTTCACTTTTTAGTGAAAAGAGTGAAAACATTAATAATGTGTTTTGGAATATTTGCACTGCCGTCAATTGTATTTCATTAATTTACCAAAACACTCAACAGCGATGAGATTGCGTTAGTTTGTGACACATCATATTACCTTCGCTGTTGTGTTTATCTTCAATGCTAAACACAACAGCGAAGCATTGGAGTTACAAAGTCGAGCAGTCGAGCGTAGTTGGCGTATCGTTCTTTTCTTTGCGGCATCCCCGGGGCCCGGATACATCGCACGAATACACGCACTGCTCTCCGCCAGCGAATGCCCCCACATACTGTTCCAACAGCCGCGCGAGGCTAGCGGGTGTCCCCCGCAGCAGCCGCGGTGGCCATGCGCGCCATTTCAGGAGCAGTCTACGGGGGGCATTCGCTGCCGGAGAGCAGTGCGTGAGCGCTGGGGATCGCCGTGTATTCCTGCGACTCCGCATCAGCCAAACCATGGGAGGGAAGCGCTCGCTGCAGGCGGCCAGTCCGATCCCCCAGAGAGTGCACCCCTAGTTTCAATGACATACTTTCGTCTCTGGTAGAATTGTAGTCACATCTGTATTTATTTTGCTGAAAATATGAATAAATATCGTTATATCTTTCGTACAAACTCATGCTGTTTTTTCCGTCATCGTTTTATTGTCGTCATGGGAAATCGTTAACGATAATTATGACGAAAATATTTTGTCACGAAATTAACACTGCACGACTGTTAATCGCCAAAAGTAACTCGCTATGAACAAGCTTCAAGTCCGGTCTCTTTCTAGCTGCTCGCTCACATGCGGTGTTGTGTTCCTGTGTGTGCCGAGCGAGGGGCCGAGGGGACACAGCATGTTCATGGAGAGTTACTTTTTCCATTAACAGTTCTGTACAGCTTTGAAATATATCACCTTTGCAGACATTAAGTGCCGTGGGAGACGGCACTTAATGTCCCCACATCCCTAATTGGGATGTCAATCAATTTTTTAGTAGTGAAATTGTAAAAAAAAGAAAAATAATAATAATAATATTTTACTATTCGCTCAGCCAACAAAAATTCATAAAATAGTAAAGAATTCCACAATACCTGGGCTGCTTCTCAGCGATGGCCAGGCGGTCAGCGTCGGGGTCGTTGGCCAGCACCAGGCGTGCACCTTCTCTCTCTGCCAGTGCGAACGACAGTGTCTAGGAATGCAACACCATTAGTAAGCAATATTTATGTAATAATGAGATAATTACTGTGTTATTACAGAGTTACCCTCATTACACATCCACCAAACTGCACCATGGTTCCGCTGGAAGTGGGCCGACAGATATTTCTGTTTCGTGCACACCAGAGGTTGCAGGTATGTATTCGCACCAGCCCAAAAGGTTTTTTTGTTTAGTCCGAATCAAACAGCTGAAAACTTGCCGAGATGACCCGTTGTCATTTTGCAGAATGCAGTTAATTCTACGGAATGAATTAAATATTCACTAAATATGAGTGTTACGGGGCATTCATGTATGTGATGTGGTTTTTCAAGACTCCGAATCCCATTTCAGCAAGGGACACGATGACGATACCCCAAACAGAGCGGTTGAGGTCAATATCAATACGATTGAAAACATAATATCTGTGAAATGGAGGGTTTTTTTTAAGTTATTTTTTCCAGCGCTGTTTTTCCATCTTTATTGGATAGGATCAGTTGGAAACTGGGTTGAAGAGATCGGGGGTAGACATTGCAGACAAGTTGCCGAGCGTAGTCGAAGTCACGACACTGCGGACGCTGCGGTAGACGCAGCGCCACTAACATGAACGGGGTCGCGTTTAGGTGCGGTGTCCATAGCCACTCGGCCAACGCGGACGAAATGGAGGTATTTAAAGGTCTCAGCACCATACTCTTCTATCAAGTGGATTTTGTTAATTCCAATATTGTTCGACGGAATCAAAGTCCCACAACATGCACCAGAGGGACCGAATTGGTAAAAAAAATGTCTTCCTTTAAACTTAGGGAATGCGATGCTATGGGAGATGTCAGGTCTATGGACCAGAAGCCATTGGAATCCATTTTCCCACATCAGATCTTTGGACAACATTGTCAGCTTTTTTATGCCGGTATGAGCAGCACACCAAAATATCCACTTCAATGAGCCACCGGACTACCACTAGGCATGGACCATGTACTAGACCCTCTCAATCCCCCCATTCACGACACTCATGCACCCTGGCAGTCACTCCTACCAGGACGCCCTCTCCCTCCTCAGGGTTGGGGTATTTGACGGTAGGGAACGTTGGGTCGGGATCTTTCTGTTCAACCACAGCCAAGGGCGGCGGCAGCCCGAACGCTTGGAAGGCTGCCTGCACGAACACATGTCCCACGCCGTGCACAGACGTGTGCACGACTTTCACCTCCGACCGCTGGTTGATCTCTCTGCAGAGTGGCACAAACAACGGAGAAGGTCACACTGCAGTCTTACCACAGTTCATTGTAAAAACGGCAACTGTTGTTTGGCTGCTAAAGGAGTATTAAAACAATATTTTAAAATCATATTATAGATAATAGAATAATTTACAAAGACAATTTGTGGTATGGAGGCAGTTTGCCTTTATGCAGTTCCAGTCATGAGCACGGAAAAATAAATTAACATGACAAATGTATTCACGATTGATGGTCAAGCAATAATAATAATAATAATAATTATTATTATTATTATTATTATTATTAGGCGCTACTGGAGAACAGAACCAGAAGTCTGGTCACATGACCACAGTAAGCACCCAGCGATCTATCAATAAGTTGGTGATTAAGTATGATTATGTTACTTATAGGCTACAGAATTGCACCACAATGTAATCACTTCTTCCACCGGTCATTTCCAACAACTCTACAAAATTTCATCCAGAAATGCTGCTGCTGCTGCTGCTGCTGCTGCTGCTACTACAACTACAACTGCTACTAATACTAATAATAATAATAATAACATCTCCAGTACCGGTGGTGACAGTGTTGCTGGATGGCCTGGAAGTACTGCGTGTGGATGTTGCTGTAGGGGTCAGACAGTAGAGGGCTCTGTAGAGCACGCTCAGTGTCCCAGGATAGCGTCCACGGCTCGAGCTGCTCCTCTATGGACTTGGCGATGCCTTTGTCGTGGGGGCTGACAATCTGGGCGCCGTTCTCCCAGTACACCTGGAGGAGGGAGCATCACCACACCATCACCTAGACACTACCCACACCTAGACACTACCCACACCTAGACACTACCCACACCTAGACACTACCCACACATAGACACTACCCACACCTAGACACTACCCACACCTAGACACTACCATCAGCTAGACACTACCCACACCTAGACACTGGGTCATTTGTTAGAGATTAAAACGCAACATCCTTGCACCAACAGACAGCAGCTTCTCTCAACACTCTGAAGCAAGAAACATGAAATCCAGTCTGTCTGGAGAGAAATATTTATGCTGCTTTCAAACTAAACAAAATTCCAAACCATGTTGAACTTGTGTTGTGGCTACACAATGAATAAGGACAAAAAGATTCCTTGAATATTCTTCATTACATGGAGAGTTTGAAATGTTACTGATTGACAGCCAGTGGGGAGTAGGAGAGGTCAAAGCCCCCATCAACGGCCCCACAGCTACCGGTAATGCTTTGACAATGAATAACCAGCTTGAGGCATTTCACTGCACGGCCACATTCAGTAGGAGCTTGTTTGATCAACCTAGCTAAGGGTTAAGCCGGGCTTATTTCATAAGCCAGCTAGAGGAATTGGCCACAGACAAACCTGTTGTATTTTGACACAATCACAATCCATATTAACCCCAGCACATACCTGCTGCAAAGCAAATACACATTTTGCACAGACTGTACAACATTGAGACAAAATAACGAGAGATATGAAACACAGAGAGAGAAGCGTACGTAATGTGCACTGTGCAGGCTGGAGAGTTTTACTTACTAGGCTGATCATTCATTTTACATTGTGTTGTTAGAGTGAAGTGTGTTAAAGTGTGAGGTGGTGAAGACGCTACCTTGTAGCCGTTATCCTCCTTGGGATTATGGGAAGCAGTGACCATCACTCCGGCACAGAGGCCGAGGTGAGCCAAGGAGAAGGGCTGTGTGCAACAGATGCAATAGAATTGTTATTATTTTTTTTATGTTTTTTTTCCAGCCCATTCAGGCTGTTTTTTTCCCAAGCTTTATTCATTAGGGTTAGCAGAAACAGGTGAAGATGGGGGGCAGACATGCGGGAAATACGTCGGTGGCGAGATTTGAACCACCGACTTACCACGCCATTGAGGCATTTGTGTGCTTTCCAGCACTCTGCCTAACCGACTGAGCAGCACAAGAATAGTAATAGTAGTAATAGTAGTAATAGTAGTAGTAGTAGTAGTAGTAGTAGTAGTAGTAGTAGCAGTAGTGGATTATGTCCACAGCTCGGGTTAGTGAGACATGATACTCCAACCATACATAGAAAAATCACCAAGGGTGGTGTTGAAATAATATCGAATAGATTCAAAAATGGTCAATAATTATGAATATTTCAATGGGATTGCAGTGCTTCCATATTGAAAATAGTGGGACCTTATTCTTCTGTTGATTAAACTAAAAATGTACAACTTTCAAATAGAGTTGCAACTGATTAATCGATTAATCGATGATAATCAATTATTGAATTAATCGGCAACTAATTTAATAATCGATTAATTGACAGTGATTCATCGTTTCCTTGTTTGGTCACTACTCTACTTAAATGTGTTGGATATGTTGTTCAACGTTTGCAATATGAACAATGTTTCAGATTAATGATCACTACAAATTTTGTGCGCCGCAGTAGCTCAGTCTGTTAAGAGTGGAGGAAACGTGCTGCTAAGCTTGGACACTGAACGTTCTACAAAGGAGGCCCTCGGTGTACCAATTCCAAAGATTAGTGACATTTTGCACCGATCGCCATCCCAAGATACCAGCTCTCTTCATCTCCTCCGGACCAGATGACTCACGATGAAGGGTGTTGGGATGATGTCCGAGAACAGGTGGACCGGCACACCCTGGCTGGTGAAAACGGCAGCAGTCAGTTGAGCAAAGCGCCTGCTGCTGCCCCCGCTGGCCGGGTGAGAGCGGGCGTCGTAGCCAACCACCACGCCGCGCTGCTTCAGGTTAGGGAAACACTGCTCCATGTAGCGACACAGCCCCTAAAACGGAGACACACACACCCACATGAATACCCAAGAAACACTCAGAGGACACAGACCACAAAGTGTGTGACGACTAGGGGTGTAAATCACACCCATCACGGCGATTCGATTCAGTATCAATTTCCTGACCCAACGATTCAATTTTTTTCAATACTCAAGAATTCACCACGATTCGATACGACAGCGATACGATTCGATTACATGTATTTATTTATTTTTACCCAAAGGACTAGACGTTGGAGAAGGAGGTAATGAGTGAGTGGGAGCGGGGGAGTGAATGTACTACCTATCCGTTTTTTCTCCGCTGTCCCACTCACCTGGCACTGCTCCGTCATGGCCATAGACTGTATATAAACACATCCAGTCTATGGCCGTAACACACGCACAGCGCGTTTGTGTGTGTTAAGGAAGCGAGGACGGCGCCAAATAGGTTTAGCATCACCCGCAGCAAAGGAGCAAATTGATGAAAATAGACAGGAAATTAAAAAAAAAAAAATCGATACTGCGGACGTATTGATACATTGTAATCGACAGCTGTTGTATCGATATATCAATACAAAATCAATATTATTTACACCCCTAGTGACGACTAAATGGGATAAACTTGATATGAGAAACGGCTGATAGGGCATCTGAACATCCACAAAACAGAATAGCTGACATTAAGTCTGTCTGTGTGGAGGGTTCGGGCGTTTCCACACCAGGAAAGTCCTTTGGTCCGGACCAAAGTAACCGTGGTTTGTTTGCTATTCACACTGAATTTCTTCAAGAGAACAAAGTTCTGTCACTAATTATGGAGCCCCAGCATACTCTCATGTGTTTTGGTATGTCCTTCTTTTACTAACAATACGCAGTAATTACCTTGGGCCTGTACCATCAACCAGCCTTGAAAACTTGGAGCTTAGCTCGAGCAGGTGAGGCTTGACTAAGCGCGGTCGTGTGTACACGCGAAAATGGGTACCATTAACGGGGCTCAGCTCTGACGGACTGCCGCTTAGTCAAGCCCCAGCCTGACGGTCAGGCTTGGCTGTTTTAGCAGCTAAACATGAGAAATACAACATTAATATTACATTACTCGAATTGCCATGTAGAGTGTCTTGCATATACAAAGTAAAAGTGACTGTCCGACCCGGGATTCGAACCGGTTGCCTATGGATCAAAAGGCGACTTCCTTAACCGGTAGGTCATCGGGAACTAACGATATCAACGGGGATTAATAAGATACTCTAGCACTGCGGTAACTTTTTTGCGATCTTTATTTGGGTAATAATAATTGACAAATTTAAGCGACACTTGTTGGGTGACAAGTGTTTTACGGCTGTAGAGTGAATAAAGTAGTCTCGTCTGTAGCAGATAAGCCTGATCCCAGTAACCAGACTCTTCCTAAACCTGCTCCCGAGCAGGCTAGCCTCAGCGCATTGGTTGCCCCCGTGATAGAGCATCCTTTGATGGTACAGGCCACTGCTCAGTAAGCAGTGTTTCTCGTCATCAAAACTGTCATTAGGAGTGCGCGGTGACAGAGTGGTTATGGAGTGCGCCCCCCAGACCACTTCTTTGGCTAACAATTACCGATCTGATGCTTAAGAAAATGTTAGGTGTTGGTCACAGATCATCAGTTCAGCGCAGTCTTTAAACAGAGAGCCAAGCCGAGCCTGCGGTGAATGGAATGGACCCTACGTTCCATCACTCGGCCGCGTTACATGCAAGGTGCATCCCGTCCATGTCGATACCTGGGCGGTCTGGATGATGGTCAGCTGGTTCATACGGGACACTCCGGGACCCATGGCGGCGCGCAGCCCGGCCGTGCCAAACAGCATCCTAGCAGAAAAACACCTCCGCAGCTCCTCCACTGAACCAGACTCCACCAGCGAGCGCACCTGTTCAGAGGTCTGGGGGTTCTAACGACGTACACAAAGAACCACAAACAGAAATAGACAGATATAGACACACATACAGTCACATGGATGTATAAAATAATAATAACAATAACAATAATAATGCCAATCATTTTCAAACTAAGACATTTCCACTGATGTTTGAAGGTCCTGTGCAAATAAATAAACTAAAATATAAAGAAAGAAGAAATGTGTTTGGACTAGAGCTGCAACTAACGATTATTCTAATAATCGATTAATCGGCCATATTTTCCGGACGATTAATCGATTAAGCTGTTCATTTTTTTCATTGAAATTGGAAACATGAAACAGTTGCATTTTCGGAACAAGTGTCTTTTTTGCACCCCATTCAGAGCTTTATTCAGGATTGGCTGGAAAAAGGGTGAAAAAGAGGAGACATGCGGCAAAGATGTCGGGGACGGGAAGCAAACCCACGATTCTGCGTGCCACACATATGGCATTTGTGTGTTTCGTAGTGTACAGACTCTTAACAAACTGAGTGACTGCGGCACACAAAATGGTAGTGATTATTAACCTGAAACATTGTTGATGTTGCAAACGTTCAGCAACATGACCAAACAAGGATGCCCCGATGAATTAGTTGCCGATGAATTCAATAATCGATTACC
>OMKY01181595.1:0-12602 GCA_900302395.1 Bregmaceros cantori
CAACAACTTTTACTGCCAATTAATCAGTTCATTTTTCCTTTAAAATCGGAACAATTACTAGCATTAATTATGATTATGAAACATTATTAAAAGTTTGCAATGTTAATATTACATTTTTGCTGTTTGCCTTTTCCCATTTTATAGTAATAGCATGAAAGAGCCTACTCTTAGAGGCTAAATTATAACATTTTGGGCTTTCACGCAAGCTTACGTGTTGTCTTTATTGTATTGGGGCCTTGACACTGGAAAAATTGCATTGGGAACAACATATAATCAACACGTTTGAGCAAAGAACAGGCAAACCATGAAACGATTAATCAGTGCCGATTAATCGATCATCAAATTAGTTGGCGATTAATTCAATAATTGATTATCATCGATTAATCGATTAATCGCTTGCAGCTCTAATGTACACGCAAACACAGGTAATTATATTTTTTGCCAGGGGACCTACTTCGTCACCCCCTGCGATACCCTGGTGAATGTGGTGGTAGATGGCCAGCATCCTCCTAGTGAGAGGTTGTATATGGGAGGTGGTGCACCAGGCAGTGAATGCAGTGGTGAATGTGGTGGGAGGCAGCAGAGATGCTCTATAAAGAATATATTTTTGGTCGCTGGCCACCCTGTTACCCTGGTAACCAACCATCGATGTGCTGCTTAGCAGAATTAAAGGAATGGATCCTCCTTGACACTTTGTTTCCCTTAGAAAGAGACCAGGGAACCATGGGAAAGAGAACAGTCGTCTGTATGTCGTATGTGTAATGTAGCTAAGTGGGCTCCGAACCGGTTGAAGGAACGACAACGAATACCGCAAATGAACGGAATTTTGTGGAATTTTACGAGGACCAGAAACGGAAATGAAAAAAGATTTCTTCAACTGTTCCGGAACAGAAACGGAACATTATGAAATCCACAAATCCGGTTAAAAAAACTTTTTTTTGTTCTCTATGAATTTTAACATATCCTTTGTCTGGGAGACTATTTCCGGTTGTGCATCCATCAAACTTTCACTGTCTGTCGTCAAGCCCCATGCATCTGGGGCTCCATCTTGTGGACAGATGAGGAAGTGAATGTAATGACGTTTTAAACACGGTTTTCATGTCAATACAGTTACACTGAAGTTTGAAAGTCCACCAAATATATTTGTATAACTTTTTGTATAAACTATATCTAAACGTGACATTGCACAATATTAGGAACTTTATGAACGAACACAATTTTTGCGTTCCGAACCAGTTCAGGACCGATATTTTGGTGGGGGAACGGTTCCGAGAACGAAAACATTAAACATAGGCCTGCCTGAACCGTTCGGAACGGAGGATTTAAAAAATAATTTTGTTTTCAAGCCCTGCACTGAACAGAAACAGCCGAAATTTCAGACACTAGCGTTGCCGCCATCCAAATTATTATAAAATACAATTGTAAAAAATATAATTATAAAATTCAACAATCATCGGGCGGCATGCGGTGGCGGAGCGGTTAGAGAGCGCGTCGGCCAGACCATAGGTCAAGCAGTGCCGCAGGCTCGAATCCCCTCTTCGGCTTTGACCGCTTCCCCCCCGACTCTTCATCCCAGTTTCTGATTTAATCCTGTCAATATGTCTCAATAAAGAATGAAAAAACGGTGCTTGCGCTCAAAAAATAAAAAAATAAAAAAGAAAAAGAAAAAATTCAACAATCATCAGAAAAAGTCAAAAGTACTTACATTTATCACTATTTACCGTGGCCGGTCGCTATCTGCACACGGCCGTTGACTATTTGTTGGTTTATTAGTGAGCTTTCAACGGGAATCAACATCAGAGCCGGAATTTGCTCATTTAAGTCGAAAGGAAGGGGCTGCTTCCGTTGCGCAGTCAGTTATACCGCTTCATCCAGCCCCATAGACTCTTGTGCGTGTGGCTTAGTCTTACAGCGCCCGCAGCTGTCGTAGTTTAGTAATACATGGAGATAGCGAAAAAGCAAAAAGTTTACAATATTAATACTGTATTGAAAACGTTGAATAATTAATCTTTCAGGTTAACAATGATAATAAAAATGAATCGATTAATCGATCAACCATCAGTAAAAAAGGATTATTAATCGATCTGAACGGTTCAGACAGGCCTATGTTTAACGGTTCCGTTCTCGGAACCGTTCTGCCACCAAAATATCGGTCCTGAACTGGTTCAGAACGCAACCATTTTGTTCTTAAAGTTCCTTATATTGTGTAATGTTAAGTTTAGATGTAGTATATACAAAATATATTTGGTGGACTGTCAAAGTTCAGTGAAACTGTTTTAACGTGAAAATCAGGTTTAAAAACGGCATTACATTCGCTTCCTCGTCTCTCCACAAGATGGAGCCCCAGATGCATGGGGTTTGATGACTGACAGTGAAAGTTGGATGGATGCACAACCCTAAATAGTTCCCCAGACAAAGGATATGTTAAAATATATAGACAAAAATGTTTTTAACCAATTTTGTGTTGCCGTTTCTGTTCCGGAACATTTGAAGAAATCTTTTTTCGTTTTCCTCATAAAATTCTGTTCCGGTTTTCGTTTTTGTTCCTTGATCTGGTTCGGAGCCCTGTTAGTTGCAGCCCTACTCTGAAGTGCAATATATTGGTTTTAACAGATGTCATCACGAGGACAGAGACGGAGGAGGAGAGAGGATGTACAGAGAGTGCTGCAGTTGACATCAGCAGAAACACACAGCTCATTCCTGCACGCCATTCAAAACCGATAAGGCTCCATAATGGACTTCAAATGTCCATTATATGGCCCTCCTCCTGCAGGTAGCAAGACCAGAAAGATAGATGTTCCGTGATGTCTGTGTTCAAATAATTGAGTCTAGATGAGCTGAAAAGTTTACTTACTAAAAACGGTACGGACTCAAGTCAGGATGTCCTTCTCATGGCCCAAGATAGAAACTCGCCTTCCAAATTAGGATCGAGTGATCACGTGACTTGTGTTCGAGTCCGCTCCCAAACGCATCGCATTGATTGCGGAGGAGCTCATTATAACTAGTAGGAGCGGCCTCGAATGTCAAACCGTTCGCATGTCGACCGGTGCGGCTCCACGCACCTGCACGTTCCATTAAGCTACAAGTTGGAGCCTCCGAGATAATGCAGCCGCCTCATTGGTCCTTGGCGGTCACACAGCGTTGCAAGGCATCTCGGACGCACCAACTCGGTGCGAAGGAAACGCAGCATACTAGACACTCATTTATATTAGTGTATATTTTAGGTAACACGAATGGAACCTGAATAGAAATGTAGCGAACACACCCTCGTCCCGTCCGGAATGCAGTCGATGGCCAGTTTCTTCTCGTCCAACAGACCAACAGCAGCCATGAAGACGGCGTCTTTCCGTGTCGTCCGATTGCGGTTTCATTTGGGGGAGCGAAAGAAATGTAACTCGCGCGATGATGCACCACAGCCGTGGATGTCTAAACGTCTACTCGAGTATAGTACAAAGCAGGGCTTTGAACCGGTTCAAGGAACGAAAACGAAAACCGGGAACTTTTAGTATTTTTCAGGGAACAGAAACGAAACCGGAAACGTTATCATGTTTTATGTTCCGGAACAGGAACACCTATTTAAAAATATTGGTAACCGGTTAATACCGGTTTTATTTCAATTTATTGGCGGAACACATAACCGGAAACGTTATAATTCTGTTTCTGTTCGGAACGAAACGCTTGGAAAAAAATATTGGTTTAAAGCCCTGGTACAAAGTACAGGCTTAGAAACATACTGAAAAAAGAATTTTTGAAAGTAAAAAGTACAGCCTCTAAAATGTACTCAAAAGTTTAAAAAAAATACATTTGTAATATAAAATGCACTATTTAAATGTTAATTGTGAATACATTGCTAAAAACCTAGCCTAACTTACTTTACTTAAGGTTCATAAATTCCACTGCCGAACATTGAAATTAATTAAATTCATTTTGAAACATTCTCAAATCATGCTCATAATAAACTCGCAATAAAAACGCAAAAAGAAATAACAAGCCTGTTTTGGGAAAAGTAATAAGTAAAAGTACTGATATTTTTGTTAAAAATCTACTGAGTAGAAGTAAAAAGTCATCAGAGAAAACAGTACTTCTCAAGTACAGATACTAAGTTAACTTAACTTCATTACTTGCCATCTCTGCTTACAATGATGTCTGTTCAGTGGTAAAAACATTTATTAGCGGTGACTGAATAGCATGTATCCTTAGTCCCTTAACCAGATACTGTCACCTGAGACATAGACAAACACACATCGCAGCACGGCAGTTAAACAGTTAACACACACACACACAGAGTTAACCATTTGACTACACACAGATGCCCACGCACATACACACACAAAAGACATATTGCAGTTTCCTGGCAACACATCACACCACAAATATTCTCACACTGCGATAGCCATATCTCCTGATAGTACAGTTTATATCTGCATATTTTATTCTTTATTTATAGCTATACATGCAATGTGGGAGTCTTCATTTCTATGCCCTTTTCAAAGAGGTCATGAAATGAAATAAATTAATATTTAACAAAAAAATATCTGTTACTGTCAAATGAATTGTCCAATGATTAACTGATATAAATAGCCATCCTAATAAAAAAAAGGCGAAAGGCGCTCTTGGTGGTACGCAGTATTATAGTCATAAAAATAAACATTTTCACGATCTGTCAGAGTTGGGACATGAACCCGGGTCTCCACTGGCCGAGGGTGCAGCGGCCCTGTGGCTGTTGGCGGAGAGGGAGATGCAGTACCAATTTTGTCCGGCATGTGACGCTATATGCCAACAAGCGGCCCAAGAGACGGCATGTAGCACACCCTGGTGGGCGATATCGGCGCTGCACCCGCATTCTTTTTTTTTTCTTGGGTTAAATGACTAATAGGCTGAAATAATAGCCACTGAATGTCTTAATATAACTAAGAAATTACTGAATCAGGAATATCTTATCTTAATATTCTTTAGTCACTTTCACAGACTCCCAGCGACAACAATATGTTTTTGTTAGACACATGTGATTACATTGTGTAGTGGACCGATAACCTCGGCTAGCAGTTAACAGGACCACCGTCTGGGAGTTTTTCCGAGCAATACTTTGACATCATTAGGCATAGTTCTCTACACATGCACTTCTAATATAGGGTAAAAATATTGGCTTTGAAATATATATTGTACACACGTACAGAAATCACAGTACCTGTATTATTATTTTATTAAGTTATTACTATAGAGCTGACGTATAAGACACGCCCTTAGTTCCATATTTGAAAACGGGGTATCTCCCGAACCTCCCTGGACCGCCCTGACATAAGGGTAGTTTCTCCTAAACCCCTTGTCTGAGGAACGATAAAGGTTCGTTCACAGCAATGGGATGACGTCACGCACGCTGCGTCTACTTTATATACAGTCTATGGATGACGTCATGCACGCTGCGTCTACTTTATATACAGTCTATGGATGACGTCATGCAGGCTGCGTCTACTTTATATACAGTCTATGGATGACGTCATGCACGCTGCGTCTACTTTATATACAGTCTATGGATGACGTCATGCACGCTGCAAGCAGAGAGAATTCTAGTGAAAGAAACAAGCTCATTAAGAGAATAGGCCAAACCATGAAACGATTAATCGCTGCCGGTTAATTGATTATCAAATTAGTTGGCAATTATTTCAATAATCGACTATCATCGATTAATCGGTTGCACCTGTAATCTGTAGTTTCACTCAATTATATATTATATATTTTTTTCCCAAACATTTTTATTGATCCAAATTCACAACAGCACTTTGACATCATTATGTCATGAGCAGTCAGAATGTGAACCTTTTTTTTCTTTTTTGTGTAAACATAAAAACATATATATTGTAATGCTAGCGCCCCCTCGTGGAGGAATTGGGGAAAGAGGAACTCGGGTCGACAATAACTGAGCCCAGTCATTGTCAAGCTTCGTTCTGACTCTTTATATAGAGGCGTGTAGTCACATGGAGGACCGCCAACGGTGGCAGCCCAGAATGCACCGCGCGTGCATTCACTACACTGCCTCTCCCCGTCATGGCCACCGTCCCGGTAGCCCTTCCACTCCAACGAGTCCGCGACTTGCGATGTCAGAGCGGGCTGCGGGCGCGGCTCGGCACCCACTTCCGACACCAGTGTAATGCTAGCGCCCCTGTGTGGAGGAGCTGGGGAAGGAGGAACTCGGGTCAACAATAACTGAGCCCAGTCATTGTCAAGCTTCGTTCTGACGCTGCTCTGATACTGCAATATGGTAGACAGCGTTGATTGTAAAGAAACGATCGTTACGCACGAGTCGTTAACGTGCGTTACATACCGCGTCCGACCGCAAATCAAGAAACTCACAAAACGCTACTGCGTGCATTCTGTGTTGTGCATAAAACATTTAATGAAATTGAAGCTGATTTCAAACAATTACACAATTCAATTCAGAAATTGCTTTCTGAGGAGGAAGCAAAAGCAGATCAAAAGGAATGGTTTGAACCTAGAGAAAAAGCACACATAGATGAATGTCAAAGTGAAGTTAATTCATGGCTGTGTCAGAAAATAATCCATCCACAAATGATACCCTGCGATGACATCGAGGCAACACAACAAATAATGATTAGACCTGAAGACAGTGTTTCACAAGCACCAAGCAACACATCACACCGAACCAGGCCCTGTACAACCTCAAGTGTACGGCCAGCGCACTTGAGGCAAAGCATGATTTGGACTTGGAAGAGGCGGAATTAAAAGCAAAATTGAAAGCTAGAAAGGAACAATTAAAGGAACAATTGAACTCGGAAGAGTCAGAATTAAATGCTAGTCTGAAAGCTAGAAAGGAACAATTGGCCATGGAGACTGAGATTGCTGCATACACAGCAAGACTGCAAGTGTTGGAGGAAAGCAATTCAATAACATTAAAGACCCCAAAGAGACACCAGCCTCTATAAGGTGAGGGGATGAATATATGGAAATTTTATTAAATGGTATATTTGTAACTCAAGTGTGATCATCAGGTAAGCGGAAGACTGACCCAGTGCCTACTTTAGGAACATGTGTGCTAGTGGTAGATTACCAATTACGACCACCATCCCACTCTAACCACAGCCGCTCCGTATGCCTTGGCTCATTGAAATTAAAATGAAGAAGAAAATAAATAACTAGGGGGGAGAATCATTGTACATGAAATGTCTATTATATTGTACTATACCCTATATATAATTGCAGATATAATATATTGCAGACAATACATATTTTGAATATACATTAATCACACACACACACACATATATATATATATATATATATATACATATCCACATACACACACACGACAGAACCAAAAAACTTTTAAAGGGTCATCCGTGACCTTTTGGTCAACTCAGATTTCCTCAGCGCTTTAGGCAGCGGCAAATATTTCCAAGTAAGAAACAGTGGATTAGTTGGTCCTCACAGGGCAGCTGAGGGAGTGTGTCGTTAATTACCAAAGTTGCTTTGAAGGTGAAACTTGTCGGTGGAACAGGAGACGGGAATGGAGCCAGACAGCCGCAGCGTGAGGCCAGCGTTCCACGGCTCCACTTCCAATCAAGTCGATCAACGATTAAATATTTGGCTGATTCACTGCGACGGCGAAGCCCTTTTCATTGAGGCCCTGTGCTACAAGTCAGCGTGTAGTTTTAAGTTCACCACGACCCCCCCCCCACCAAAACACACTTTGACAAATTTCCACTGATTTTTAGTTTAAATGATTTGTATTGGAGGCCCCCCACCGACATTATGACAGAATGACATTGCGGAAGCGGTACAACTTGCCACTTTTTACCATTTTTCCTGAAATTCCCCAGTTATTCCCTTGCTACTCGTTACATTAAATCCGCCTTTAGCGACACCCCTTGGGAACTGTTGGCACAAATGTTGACGTCATATCTCTCTCTCTGTCTCTTGGCCTCTCTCTCTCGGGCGCTTTCTCTCTCGCTCTCACCCTCTCGGGCTCTCCCTCTCTCTCTCTTGGTCTCTCTCTCTCTCCCTTTCGGGTGCTCTCTGTTTGAATGAGGGAATGCCCACACGATACATTTATGGGCTGGTGGGTGGTGCCACCAGATGCGTACGGGGTTCACCAGGCCAATCAGGAGGGGCAGATAGAGAAATATGCTTCTGAGTGGGACGTGCCTCTGATAGTGACACATAGAAACGAATATCATGAAAGCGAATAGCCGTCACTGTAAATCTGTTACTTTTTGTGAGTACTCAATAAACAGTAGTGATTACATTCACAGCGTCGGCACGGGTCATGTTTCCACCGTAGCTCGGTGAGTCAATGACGTTCCAGTCCACCGGTGGGAGCAAAGCGTGCTAATTATCAGTATAAAGGAAGCTTGGGTCAGCTGTATATTGTTCAATTTCACAATGCTCTGTTCTTGAAGGTAGCAGGATGCCACACACACAGGCACACACACGGTAATGAACCAATATATATGCATCGTGCAAAAACTAACGCATGCCAAAGGGACCTCAACGCATTCATTTATCATGGATTTTGTCTGCGCGTGTGTGTGTCCGGTGTGAGTAAAAGACACTTGCATACACGCACTCACACACAGGCAGACTGTCGCAAGCCACCTTCAAAAATACAAGCAGAATACCACAGGTTTATCAATTCCCTCTCATCCCAAGGGCCAGACAGCCTTCACATCCTGGTGAGGCTTTAAAACAGGGCCCTAAGACTTTATATCCTGGCGAGCCAGAACCAACGCATCGCACATCGCTAGACGCTTGCATTGGGTCTGGTAAAACCAGGGTTGGAAAACGTTAAAAAACGTATCAATCAAATAGAGTAGAGGCGTGACAATCAAACTCCGCCCACGTCTTGCGTAGCCCATATAAACTCCCCCCCACGTCCACGCTGATTGGTCGATTGATTCCGTACCGAGGGTGAGCCTGATTTTCCCAGACCCAATGCAAGCATCTAGTGATGTGCGATGTGTGGACGATGCATTGGTTCTGGCTCGCCAGGCTAAAGATTTTACCTCATGGGGGCTGCGGGGCAGCGGTCAGGGCTGTGGAGGTATTTTGGGGACCATCATGTAGATGAAGCACGTCATTTATTAGTACATGGTTCGACAGAATGAACGCCACTCATAAATCCAGTATTTCCTCTTTCTGTATATCCTCGGTGCCAAGCCAGGTCTATAATTTTATTGATAAATCCATTGCCTGCGTGTGTTTGTGTGCGTGTATGGCTATGTGTGTAGCTTGCTTTTTAATGGGTTGGGAAGGTTGTGAGTTAATTGTTCCTTTTTAATTTTGTTTCGTTGTGTTGCTGTGAAGCACTTTGAATTGCTCTGCATGAAAGGTGCTATATAAATAAAGTTTGATTTGATTCGAAACATGGTTACAATATTAGTGGGACCCGCAGGTAAAAAGAGCATGTGAAGTGTCACAACATGCATAGCGTGTTTCAGTCTTGTACCTGAACTTGTTCAAAGAACAATAGTTCATGAACTCGTATTTTAGGTGGGCGTGAACAAGCTCAATTATGCTTGATGTACGTGTTATTGTGAATGCACTTTTTTTGTGGTTATTGAACTGAGATGTATTTTAATTCAGAATTTCTTCATATGAGATTTCAAAAGCCTTCCGGAAACACAGCAAATAAGCAAAAAACAAGTTCCAAACTGCACTGGTTCTATAAACCTCTGAGAATCTACCCAGCCCTTGATCTAACACAACGTTAAAACAGTTAAATATTGCCTTTTGTTCTGCTTGTACAATGTCAATTATGTTGACAAAGTATAGCCGACAGCAACGCAAAAAATAAAAAGTTGGGCTCGTATATTTGTAAATCTGAGGCACTGAGTCAGTGCGTCACCAAGCATGAACCTGATCGCACGTCACTGGTGCCAACCCACGTTGCCCCGCGGCCTCGCCCGGCTGGCACCATTCACTAGACGATCCTTAAACGCTTCACTTCCGAGTTCCAACAACACTGCGTGGGGGTGAAGTTACAGCAGCGGATTGGTTGTGCTACGAAAATCTATGACGTTATGGAGCACAATTGGCTAACCCACCGCGTTTTCATCTGGACCAATGGCGTGGCTGCATTCAGTCGGATAAGCCGAATTGGAAAATGTATGGAATAAAAGATTTATACTGCGGGTCGTTTTACCATAAAGTGGACGCTGGATTTTCTTTGAGCTAACGCAAGAAGTAATGCAGTGGCAGTGGCGCTTCATCCCAGTTTCTGATTTCATCTTATCATTATCTCTCTGTCAATAAAAAATGAAAAACGATGCTTGTGCCCAAAAAATCCTGCCTGTACTTTTTACGTTCACTTGATATTTGGATCAGTACTTTGTAATCTTACTCAAGTCAATTAAGTAATCTGGGTACTTTTGCCATCTCTGCCAAGGTCCAAAAAACCAGGAATTTCTTTTTCAGGCTACAGCAGCCAAGAGGAGAGAAACGGCCTGTCTCCCAAATTTACGACTGTCACCTCAGCATTCAGCACGCTTCATGGAGCTCCACTCAGCTGAAAAGTGTCACCTTTAAGAATGAATGAATCTTTATAACATGTTGAGAATAATAAATAAATAACATACAGTTAAAAAAAAAACAACTAAACAAGCTGAAGTTGTGAACACATTAAATTAATGGAATCAAGATTAAATAAAATAAATCGAGAGAGAGAGAGAGAGAGAGAGAGAGAGAGAGAGAGAGAGAGAGAGAGAGATTTTCAATATGTTATATAATATATGCATTTGTACTTGTTGATCTCAACATTCAAATTTTAACCATGTTTAAGACAAAAAAAAATCCTTCCTTGATGTTGTCAGGTAAATTGTTCCCCATTACCCATCTCTCCATTTACTTATATCAACCTTCAAGCATCTGTGGAAATTGCTGGAAAATGATTGGAAATCAACCACATGGCAAAAGTATCCAGATTTCTTACTTAAGTAAAGTACATTTGTAGAGAAACAACTTAAGTAGATCATTTGGTTCGGTATTTTTTAAGTCAACGTATAAAGTCCAGGCTCTGAAATGTGCTCAAAATTATTTTAAAAAGGAAAGTTAAAAAGTACTAAAGAGATTATCCGCTTACGTCAGAAAATAATAATTTCTTAGCTTGTCATGTTAGTGAGTTGTTGTACAAAATGTCACATATATGCAGAAATGTTCTTGTAGATGGTGTTGTTGCACAAACAAAAGAATATTGTTAGGAGTAGAAATGACTGATATGCATGTTGAAATGTACTAAGTACAAGTAAAAAGTGTTAATTCCAAAAGTTCTATTTACTTGAAAAATGTACTTAAGTACAGTGACCAATTATTTGTACTACGGCTGTTAAAAAAAAAAAAATATTTGAAATTGAAATCAGATTATTTTGTTCAGAGGAAATTGTCAAATCTGATTTTTTTTTTTTAACATTGATAATAATGATTTCGTTGGTCTGTTTTTAAGTTATATGGGTAAATAAAATGTATATAAATTGATAATTGTATTAATCCTAAGCCAAAGGTTGAGGTGTCTCTCTACTTACTTCCAAAAATGGACACCATTTGCAAAGTTTTAAATATGAAACTTCTAGTTTTGATATATTTTTTGTCCTTTTTTTTTCTCAAGAAATCGGAAACAAATCAAGATTTCAAAGACACAAATCGGGATTTTCTTTTTTGGCAAAACCGTACAGCCCTAATTTGTACTTAGTTACTTGCTATCTCTGGCAATGAACGGGTGAATATCTGATCAGTCGACGTCCCTGGTTAGCAGACTAACTGCTAGCAGCCTCTTGAATTAGCTCTGTGAGAATATTATGATCGCACCATAATTGGTGTGTTGCTTGGCTGCCTGTGATGAGCTGTGAAGAGGGTGATAGGGGTGGAAGGGTGGGGAGGGGCGTGTGAGGGTGAGGACGCACTGAATCGGTGTCGAGATAAAAGTGATTTGCTAATCACCGTGTGGCTTTTATCTGTGTGCCGCGCGCTACACACAGCCGTACACCCACACCGATGGGCAGTCTGCTGACGACTTTGTTCAAACGAACTACGTTTTGATCAAATCCCCCAAAAATGCTGTTTTTTTTTCGGATACAATATGACGCAAGTATGGGGGATATACATGACAGCAATAGACACACATGGAACTTTAGTTGGCCATGGGACAACTCTCTAAAGATCAACAGGTAATGAACAAGGTCAACACGAAAATAAAGAAAAGCAGCCCATAACTTATAAAGTGGCATTGGCATAGACTTAGCACGTCAACATATCAAACAGGGCTACTCCCTGCATTCAGTAGCATCACTGCATGCGGGAAGAAACTGGTTCTCAATGTAGAGGTGTTAGTATGCAGGGCTCGGGAACAGGTGGTGTCGCCGCAGCGCCCGTTTCACCAAGCACATGTAGTTGTTTCGCCGCAGTTGTTTCCCTGCGCCCATGCAGAGATTTTGCCGAGCACATGCAGTCATTTCCCCGCACATGCACACGCACAGAGTTTAGCACAGAGAGAGGGTTGGGGGGAGAGAGGGGAGAGAGAGAGAGAGAGAGAGAGAAGAGCGGAAGAGCGGGGTGTAGGGAAAGAGTGTAGATCTCGGTGGTCGCCGTATCATTAA
>OMKY01181603.1:7480-18729 GCA_900302395.1 Bregmaceros cantori
GGGGGTGGGGGGGGGATGGGGGGGATAATGCAATTACGTCACTGAATACAATTTGTAATGAGTAACTGTAACTATGGATTAGATTTTAAAAGTAATCTTCTTGACTCTATTCTTAGTGGATGGCTTCATCCAGGAGGTGCCATTCACTTCAACATTAAAACATGGAGCAGAGTGTGTGGCGTTTTTTTTTTTATTTTCTTTAACATTTGTATGTACAAGAAGCCAGTACCTCAACAAACACTTTTTTTTTTTTCAAACATTTTTATTGCAAAGTTTTCCAAATTGTATGACAGCAAAACAAAAGACAAAAACATAAAACAAAACAAAAAACAAAGACAATACAGCAGCAACAATCACGTTGTCAGTCCATTCAGGTAGTCCATCACCGGTCTCCATGACCTGTGAAATACCTCCAGCCTACTCCACTCTAATGTAGTGAAACTACGGTAAAAAAATGTTCCTTCCACCTTAGGTAACTGTCTGTCCCACATTAGGAAGCTGCCAAAAAGGGCCCACATTAGGGCAATCCAACTTATATTAGTTCCAGTGACACAGTAATATTAGGCCTCCACAACTAACTAGATTACATTTTATGACATAGAAAACATGCAGCAATGGTGATAAGATTGGCGCTGTTATTGTTGAAAACTGAATGCAGTAGACTGTGTTATCTTGGCTTATCTGTTAGAAAAAACAGTGTTAAACACTATTTGGAAGATGAACTGACAGCAAATTCCGGCATGGAGAACGTCACACTATGCACCCAGCCCCCAGGATTGCTTTCAATTTTCGTCTCAATAAAAAATTGCATGGAGGCCACAGCGTTGTGGTCAATGAAGTCTGTCCGTTTCTGGCCACAACGTCAGTTCAGACGGAGGAGGCCAACTGCGCAACGACAACTACCTCAAAGCATGGCCAACCCAACAAAAGCATTTTAATATATATATTTTTGCATAATGTAGTGGTAATTTACTGTAATAATTGATCCATCGGATTGCCAAACCTTGGATACAGGAGGAACAAGCTGGTTTCCGTCCTTGGACAGAATTTATAGTAGCAGGTAAGTTGTCTGGGGATCAGGTTTCTGCTTTTTGTAGACAATGTGGGCCTGTTGTCTTAATCTTCCCTGGACCTGCAGGTCTCACAGTTTCCAACTGCATGTGAAGCAGCTGAAATGGCGATCAGCATTCAGCACCTAGTGTATGTTTCTCAGCCGGAAAAGGGTAAAGTTCCATCTGCAAGTCAAGAAAGTTGAGGAGTTCGAGAGGGGGAACACAGCAGCAGGGCATCAACAGACAAATTAATTGGTTCTGGTGAAGAAAAATTAAAATTATTTAAAATTGCCATTGGCGTCATTATGGGAATGTGCCTGCAGTTTTATCAGAGCTAGACATACGCGCATGTGTGTATGTGAGAGAGAAAGCGGAGCGGGCGGAGACTTTGGATGCCGCGCTACCTGTTTGTATGTGTTTGGGTTTTTTTGTCCTCCACACCTGGTACCATGAACAGAATAAATTGCAGCTAAGTGATCTAGTAATCAAATATGAATAATATATGCAAACAAACACAATGATAATAAATAGCTATTGTATCCCTTCATCAAACTATAATGCTAGTTTTGACCCTGTATATGGCATGCATGGTAAATAACACAATGTACAGCAGAACACCTAGCGTTATACATTAACAGTGTTTGTATGTATGTATGTATGAGAGAGAGGGAAGGAGAGTGCAGAAGAGAAAACATGAGGACACTCACAGAAAAATGGGAATGCTTGTAAACTGACTGTGCCGAACACGGCAAAAAGTAAGTTTAGCGAACGGCAGGAGAAAGATGAGGAAGGACTAATAGACTGTAAAGTTGTATGTTCCACACACACATACACACGGGCTCAGCGAATATGCGTGTGTCATACAGCTCTGATTTGCGCGGTATGGTGTGGAGGGAGTAGGGGTGGGTGTCAGCCCATGTGTGTATACTGCTTGCATATGCAGCGTGGCGAATGATGTTGACTCTAATTCTGAGACTGATTTTGCCATGGTGAAAGTGAAGCATCCTGCTAGGACAATGTAAAGGTCTCTACACAAGATGGTGAGACAAATGTCCTGCTGTTTGAGCAAAAGAAGGTGCTGGATTTAGGTATTAGTGGTTGTGAAACACTTTAGTAGTGGGGCTTGAATGGGAAGATATAGTTGTTAACAGATGTGGAAAGAGGGGACCTCATAGGAGCGAAAGGTGACATAACGTATTACTATGCACTTTGTTGCCAAGTGACGGGTGGGTCTGGTGGGAAAACAACAGCTGGTCAGGGGTTACAGTAGAGACTTGGTGATAACAGAAAAAAATGGCTTGTGTATTGTGGGTGGTTTCAGGGAGAAAGTCACTCAACAATTTCAAATAATATATAACAACATAAGCCTGTACTATACATAAACAAAGCATAGGTTCAGGGGTTGCATTATAGACTTGCCGATGACAAAATAAATGGCCTGTGTATTCTGTGTATTTATTCTGTGGAAATCTACAGAATAAAATAATATAATGATTGAGGTAACTTGCTGTCTTGTATTTGGCTGTTCACAGAGATGGAAAGTAATGAAGTACAAATACTTTATTACTGTACTAGTATTTTTTTTTGTTGGTGAAAAGGTGGGCTTCGCTATAACGGATTAATATGGAGTATCTGATTCGGTTCATTGATCATTGGAATCATTGTAACTTTTTGGATTAATCGGGACGCACATGGGCTTTAATTTGTGTGGTAAATGTACTCCATCTACTCTCTGTAACACCCAGAACTACCTCGCGCTAAATTGGTAATTCAAGGTTTGAATACACCCTAACTCACCCGAGTTACATACTATTAAAACAAATTACGTGCATGCTTTCCCGTTCCCCTTCGCTGCCAGGAAAAGTTGACAAGATGGCGTGGGACGTGACCCAGCATATCCACCTGCCGCCCAAAAGCCATTCCCGCTCCGCGACCTCCTGACCCCAACACTAACACCAACCCACCTCCTTATCCTTTCTATTGGAAATACTGTTTGTATCTAGTAGTGACTACTGGCCAGTGACAACTTGAGTTACTGGACATTTTTATTTAGACAGTGCATGTTCCACTGCATTTTTGGACTGTGAAACAGGATACATTTTATTGAATTCAGGTGACCACACAATGTCATTACAGAAACTTTATCTTATCCGAGGAACATCTTTTTATTTGCAGAACTTAGAGCGGAAGTGGTAAACACAGTCCCTTCTGAATCACATTACATCAGTATGGTGGTTGCCCTCAAAAGGTCAGTTGTAACTTCCTACACGCAGAATCAGACACACCACAAAAGGTCATAACATGTAGGCAGTGTTGTCACTACATGCGACAACACTGTATAATGGACTACAGACACTACTCCTCTTTAATGTAACAGAGTTTTTACTGACTTATTTTAAATGAATACACTAGATCAGGGGTTCTCAAACTTTTCATACCGAGTAGCACCTGGGAAAGCATTCAAAGTACCACCATAATGACGCGTGCGGCGGCAGTTTATTTTTCCCTCAACTTAGTTTACACAGCAATGTTTGTCTCGTTTGGCACAGGTCGAAGAAAGATGTCCGTGAGAGGATGTGCTAATGGGTGCGTAAAGTTTCACTTCGCCCACGTTGC
Organism: Bregmaceros cantori; assembly: GCA_900302395.1. Taxonomy (NCBI): domain Eukaryota; kingdom Metazoa; phylum Chordata; class Actinopteri; order Gadiformes; family Bregmacerotidae; genus Bregmaceros; species Bregmaceros cantori. Next base: position 11,149 of record OMKY01181603.1, read on the forward strand.
ACTTTAATTTGTTTTATGTCAATCTCTATGTTTCAAGGAAGATGATGCGGGCAGTCGTCCTGCATTATTGCAATTGACTGAGGGTATTGGCATTCATGTCTCATGTACCACTGGTGGTACTCGTACCACAGTTTGCGCACCACTGCACTAGATTACCTTTCATAATGATCAGCTGCTGCCTAGTGCAAATTCACCAAGTGAAGCATCACGTTTGAATTGGGATGAAGGGGGGGTCGAGTAACTTAAAAGATTCATAGCTCCCACACACCTACAGGAAAATAGAATGAAAAACAAAATACATGCATAAAATTGACAATTAAATCAATTCTGAAATAAATATGTTTGTGAGCAGGGATATCATTTTTCTCTGTGGGAACTAGGATATAATATATAGCATATCATATATAATAATACATTTTATATTGCATTTAATATATAATAATATAATATATAATAAATATATAGCACATACTATACTGTATATCAATCTCATATACTATAGTACAGTTAATTTGCATAATGGATATACGTAGCATAAATAAATAAACAATCAATGATGAATGTTTAAGTAAGAATGAGTTGTGCACAGTAGGTTAATAATTAGTCGTTTACACCACCTGGGACTGCATGGGGGATGATGCTATGACTCAGAGGTGCTGCACTTCCGGAAGGTTCCGTAATAAATACACCCACATGATAGTAGGCAAGCTCAGGGTGAACTCGACTGGGTCGGGCAGCATTATTTACAACTCCTGGACGCACTCAAAGAGAAGAGCGATGGCTAAAGTGGGTGTGCTGGGTGGTAAGTCTTTCTTCTGTGAATGAATGTACTCTCCTATTAGAATGAAACATACACACACAGTACACAACACACACACAGACACACTCGTATGTACAGTGATGCCAGTAACTAAGTGACACTTACTGCGTGTTTTCCAGTATTTAGTAATCTAACACATTACTTTTCCTAGAGAAGAGATTAGAGTTACTTACCAAAGTAACTTTAGTTACAAGCCGCACAAGACAAATTAAATGATTTTAGAAGATTTAGTGCATTATTTATGCAAAATTAATGTATGCAAATTTTAAAACCTACTTTCAACAACATAAGTAATTATTAAATTAATTGTCAGGGACAGAGTGGTTGGAAGAACCAGACTGTGTCACCAAGGGGAAAGTGTATGTTATCCACTAGACTAGACTAATGATCATCAGAACAAACTATGGTAGTTAAAATTTTGAACTTCTGTTTTGTTTTGTATTGTTTTTAGGCCTGCTTCTTTTGGTGACGCTGCAGACAGGTATGTTTATAAACCATTTCTTTCTTTCACTGAGGATGCTTAAGCATGTTTTATGCATTTATTTTTTTTTATTTAGAGTTTGAGATTGCCTTGCAGAGATATAGGCTTTGAGTAGACGAAAGAAAGGGTTCTGTAACAATAAAAAAATATTAAAACAATGACTTAGCATGTAAGTAGCAGACAATCTGGGTTGTGTAATTAGAGAGGGGTGTTAATTAGAGGGGTGTTAATTAAATTTTAAAATCATTCACTTATTTTTCTGTTAAAATACATTTGATATTAGTATTGTCCTATTATGTGCAGTAAATTCATGGATCTGCTTATATGTAAAAAAGGGTTTGTGTTGAGTAACATCTTTTTGTAATCTATTTATAGTCACATAATTTTCTGTAGTCAAGCAATTGTTTCAGCTCTACAGTCTATATATATATATATATAGAACAGGAGTTTAGTCTGCTCGCCTCAACTCAACAGATTTTTATATAGCACCAAAATCACAGCCGAAGCTGCCTCAAGGCGCTTCACAAAAGTGATTACGTTTTTAGAATTAGATTTAAGGAATATAGCAGCTATTTACCTAACTACCTTTGGGATTGGTTACAGAACTCATTTAATAGAGGACTGGAAAGAAGAGAGAAGAAAGAAGAAAAAGGAGATCAAGACTTTCAATCAGTCTCAATCTCGGCCTAGTTGAAAAAGATACCTACAATTTTTGATTGTTAATGTTGATTTGTTTTGATTGGTTAACAGAACTACTTGGTTAACAGAACTACTTTACAGTCTCAATCTTGGCTAGATGAACAGGTCCCTACAGATAATAGACACACATTTAAGTAATAAGGTCAGATTAAAGTTAGTCAATGTGAAAAGTCCTTTAACGGAGGAAAAGACATTGACTTTTAGATTTAAAAGTTAACTGATGTCCTAGTAGATAGGCCAACTCCCATCTCTGCCTGTACAACATATCCATTTTATTTTACAGTCTGGTGTGTATAGCCAAAGAGAATTCACGTGTGTGACTCTTCTTCAACAGTGGCATCAACCAAACTAGTTTGCTACTTTACAAACTGGTCCCAGTACCGGCCAGGGTTGGGCCGTTTCCTGCCCTCCAACGTCGATCCCCACCTGTGCACACACCTCATCTATGCCTTTGCCGTCATCAACAACCAGAACGAGCTTGTCACATTTGAATGGAATGATGAGCAGCTCTACAAGTCTTTTAACGACCTCAAACTCAGGTGAGGTATGGGAATGAGCCATATAACGTTATTGAAATTATAGCAATATGCCATACCAATGAGTACCATACCATACCATGTAACATACCAACGAGTAACATACCAACGAGTGATCACGTTCGAGTCCACTGCCAGTTGCGATGCATCCTTGGGAGGAGCTGCCTCCCCCACTCGCATGCCAACTGGCACGGCTGCGCGCACCTGCAAGTATGCGCGCAATCACGCACGCGCATCTGAGCATTCGTGGACACGACCAAGGTTGACACTTGCATCAAATGTGCACTGTTGGTACACACCTCAATTTAAACATGATCGAACAAAAAGTAGATAGGTGGTAGAAATGGCTGAAGTTCACCTCACAAATCCCGCCGCACACACACACACACACACACACACACACACATCAACACACACAGCGAAGAAGCCCGCGCCCGTGTTGATAAACACACGTGTGTGCATGATCTGCTGCTGGACACGGTCGTGCACGCGTACGGGTTGCTTCGCTGTGTGTTGATGTGTGTGTGTTCGTCTCTCCATTTTTTTCTGTGATGATATATACCTCCCTTGTTTCGGCTCATGTTTGCATATCTTTGTAATGTTCATTTGGAGTTTCTGTCGACTTGTTTTAAACAACAGCAGCAAACAGATATGTAGGTGGATTGCCCTAAAGTGGGCCCTTTTTTTGCAGCTTCCAGTGAGTTGCCTAACGTGGAAGAGTGAAATGTAGTGTTGAACAGTTGAACTTAATGTTAGACACATTATCATAGTTTGCTTTTAGCATAGTTTCATTGCCGTTCATTAGTCAGAGACTCTCGGGCTTGGGTGTCCAAGATTAGGCGACATCAGTGGCCCACTTTAGGGCAATCCACCCTATGCATATAGCAAACTGCCGTTCAATGTATTTCTTAAGATGAACATTTTATTCTGTTCATTTATACTTACATAAAACATTCTTAAATACTTGCACACCACTCCTCTGCCATTCTAGTCAATCGACAGAAGCATGTTCACGATTAACCTTTTGGCTCATGAAAAGGGAGCTTTTACATCACTAGTAATATTAATTCAGACATGACATGGTTTTTGCTAGATGTTGTTGATGTTAACATTTGTTTTGCTTTTTAATATGTTCTGCAATGTAATTGCAATACATATCAATACAGTGCATACAGTGCATACAGCACTCAACATGTATGACAGTATGAAAAGTAATATTTTTGAATGATGTGTCACACATTGTCACACCACAACAATCTGAAATATTCTCAGGAACCCAGATCTGAAGACACTGCTTGGCGTCGGTGGCTGGAACTTTGGAACTGCACAGTAAGTGATGACTAATTTATTGTACATCTGCAATCTATGCGATTATACTAAAGGCATCATATTACAGGGCAAGCTTTCAACTTTTGCAACATGCAAATAATGTTGCTAACGTGAGATATTTGCCTTATCAAGTTTTCCCCTAACTTTCATGGTTTGCTGAATACACATAGGATCATTTAATTTCCCAAACATCAGAGATCACCTCACCCATTCCCCAATCATCAGTCCAGGATGTATACATCATCAATGTTTATTCAGGTTCTCGGGTCAGCAGGCCGTGACACCATGTTGAGAGTATGACGTAGGGTGAAGTATACGTATACGTACGATTAAATGGCATTATTTAAATTTCACATTCATTACATACCACAACGTATTTATGCTGCCATCTGCTGGCGATTAATATCATATCGTCATGGATAAATGAATAATAGAACACACCATGTTAAGCAAATATCGCTCGCTGCCTGTTTGTCTGACCGCGATCATACTCCCAGCATGGCTGCAGGCGCCATCTGCAGGGCCACCGTGCCACAGCCCTATTGGCACTGGCATTTACAGACCATTCATATTAATTCGTTCAACGTTTTTACATGAATAAAAAGTGTAGAAAGTATGTCCTTGCTCGCTTGCATCTGTCGCCGGAAGGGAGTATGACTATGACTTTCACTAAGCTCTATAGTTTTGACTTAAGCATGTTATGTTTGTTTTGTCAGGTTCACTACTATGGCGTCCACAGCTTCCAACCGCCAGCACTTTATCCAGTCCGCCATCCGTTTCCTGCGGACTCACGGCTTTGATGGTCTGGACCTGGACTGGGAGTACCCTGGGTCTCGTGGGAGTCCACCTGAAGATAAGGAGAGGTTCACGCTGCTTTGCCAGGTTTGTCACTTGCAGGGCTTGAAAACAAAATAATTTTTTAAAACGTTCCATTCCGAGTGGTTCAGGTAGGCCTATGTTTAACGTTTTCATTCTCGGAACCCTTCTGCCATCAAAATATCGGTCCTGAAACGGGTTCGGAACGCAAAGATTTCGTTCATTCTTAAAGTTCCTTACATTGTCCAATGGTAAGTTTAGATATAGTTTATACAGAATATATTTGGTGGACTTTCAAACTTCAGTGCAACTGTATTAACGTGAAACCTGAGTTTAAAACACTATTACATTCGCTTCCTGTTCTGTCCATAAGTTGGAGCGGCAGATGCATGGGGCTTGATTAAAGTTGGATGGATGCACAACAGGAAATTGTCTCTCAGACTTAAGATATGTTAAAATATATAGGGACACTTGTAATAGTTCCGGGGCCTGTCAAGCAGTTTCACGTTGTTTGAGTCCCAACACGCCGCGACGTGTTATTATGTGCAGTGAACAGGCTAAACTCCATCAAACGGGGCACGGAAATGCGGCTCCTCTTTTCATCATCAAGGGCAACTCAAATCATTCAATTAATAGACCAACAAGATGATGCATGTTACTTTGCACATTGCTACAGTGTACAATATATTCTCTAGAACAAACATTCGTGAAAAAAAAAACAGGAACAAACTCCATTTTTGATTGTATGCTAGTTAGATAAGACATTTTTCAGACAGTTAAATGACCATGCAAAAAATGGTTGATTAATCAGAATCAGAATCACTTTATTGCCAAGTCTAGGATGGAATTTGACTTTGGTCATCTGTTCATCACCTGGTACAGAAAGTAATAATACAGAACACAGAAGTAGAAGCAAAAAAGATAACAGCATGGTAGTAATAGTAATGGTAGCATTAAGAACAATGTAATACAGTAAAAGTAGTAGCACAGTAAAACAGTAGCACTGCTAACTGCAGTGGTAATAATGATAGTAGTAGAACAATGGTATGCTCTGATCAATGTTCACACTGCACATACTCATAGGGTACTAGTAGTCTAATTCTTTTTTTAAATGTTTTTTCCAGCCCATTCAGGCTGTTCCAAGCTTTATTTATTAGGGTTAGTAGAAACAGGTGAAGATGGGGGGGTAGACATGCGGGAAATACGTCGGTGGTGGGATTCGACTCACCACGCCATTAAGGCATATGCGTGCTTTCCAGTGCACTTCCTAACCAACTCAGCTACTGGGCAGCATGCTAGTAGTCTAATTCTTATGTGACTGCAAATGTATGTGTTTGTGTGTGAGCAGTGACGTTTATATATTCATTTAACAGTGGCCATAAAGTCTAAAGCCCACATTGTGACATTCTGCACCTAAATAGGGTTGGTGCTAGATACAATATATTTGTGTGCTTGCAATTGATATAAAAGCTGCTTTTGCGTGATAAGATATCCAGTCGCAAATTGTATTTGTATTATTACGAAAGTAAAATGTGCTCAGAGCATTTAGATGGTACAGATAGATATCCTAATGCTTTCCTTGTTTTTTATCTCTCCTCAATTCCTGTTATTATTGAGTTTGTTATTTGTGTTATTATATGGTAAGTAATGTTGGTGTACAAATGTATTTATAAATACAAGTGCATTTTTCTTTTCTAAAAATACAAATTGCCCCTGGCAATGAATTAATTATTCATCTATCGAATGGCCATGGCCGTACTAACAGAAGAATTAATTAATTATGACAGTTTTTGGTGTACATGATGTAAACTTGGGCTTTGATTCTGTGTGTTATGCAGGAACTGCTTGCTGCGTTTGAGGCTGAGTCTGAAAGTACGAGAAGGCCACGACTCCTGCTCACCGCTGCTGTGGCTGCTGGGAAAGCAACCATCGACAGCGGCTACGAGATTCCTAAAGTGGCCCGGTCAGTCTGCTCACCACACACACTGGAGGTCACTACGTAACACTGATGATGGAGTAACTAATGATACATTTTACATATTTACTTTGTTATTGGTCACCAGAGATGGCAAAAGTACCGGGATTTCTTACTTGAGTAAGAGTAAAATACATTTGTAAAAAAACTACTCGAGTAAGACTACAAAGTACTGATCCAAATAGCTACTCAAGTAAAGTAAAAAGTACAGGCTCAGAAATGTACTTAAAAAGTATTTTTTAAAGTAAAAAGTAAATGCTCTAAAATGTACTCAAAAGTATTTTTGAAAGTATAAAGTACAAAGTACTACAAATAAAATTGTATGTGAAATGCATTTTTTCAATGTTAGTTTGTCAATGTTATTGCTCGAATAAATTAACAATTAGCCTAATGTATCTTATATCAATATCTTATTAACTGGGACTGTACTCGGTACATAAGCGCCCCCTACTGGCTAATATTATAGACGTTATCCTACCCCGTCAATGCAAAAAAAAGTAACGAGCCTGTTTTGGTAAAAGTAAGGAGTAGAAGTACAGATATTTTTGTTAAAAATGTACTCACTACAAGTAAAAAGTAATCACAGAAAAATGTACTTCTAAAAGTACAGATACTTGAACATTTTACTTAAGTACAGTACTTGAGTATTTGTACTTCGTTACTTGCCATCTCTGTATATAACACACTGATAATAGGGCTGCAACGATTAATCGACTAATCGTTGACTAATCGATTATTAAATTGGTTGCCGACTAATTTTATAATCGATAATCTCACAGCACTTGGATCACTGTTATTGTCAGCGGTTTTGTGTTGAAACTGCCCTCTATGGGTTCATGCAAATTCGATACTGTTTCTGAAAATATGAAATATAAAATGAATATGATTGATACACCTGAATATGATGTATATTTGCTGCTTACAA
>OMKY01181607.1:0-10753 GCA_900302395.1 Bregmaceros cantori
TGTAAGCAAAAAGACTCTGGGGAAGACATTGAAGAGAAGCTTCAGAGGGAATGAGAAGCCGCAGCACTGCTCGACCTATGGTCTGGGGAGGTGCGCTCTATAAACACTCTGACTCGTGCACCCCCTTTGTAATTTATTTTTACCTGCGCCGGGGCATAGCCGCAAAGCAGGTTATGTTATTAGCCGCGTTGGTTTGTCTCCTCGATAACTGAAAAAGTTGTGCACGGATCTGGAAGAAATTTTGCAGAGTTGTTGGAAATGACAAAAGAAAGAAGTGCTTCTGTTTTGGTGCATTTCTGTAGCTTATAAGTAACATAATCATACTTAATCACCAACTTACTGATAGATTGCAGTGCAGTCACCTGAGACACGTGAGGGAAATGTAGTTGGCTTGTGTTGAGCATGTTGCTCACTGGTGGTGTCAATCGCAATCATGCTACTCTACGAACACTTGCATTGATAATGGTTTGCCACACATACTTCTAGCAATACAAGCACTTTTTTTTTGCACCACTACGGCACAGGTTTACAATCTATGAGTGCTTCTAGTTTGTTAGTAGTACCGGTGAGTTCCAAAGCCATGAGCTTTATTGCAAAAATTAAAAAATACAATAATAGCTTGGTTACAGTACCTCTATCTGACTGCCAGAGGGCGTCATACACTGCCTCTGAGGCCATATGAAGGGAGGGTATTGCGGTGACGTACACTGCCACCTAGCGGCCACAGTTGGTACTGTACCTGCATTTACTCAAGATTTTGTCAGAAAACAACACTTTTTAGTCCTGATTGTGTTGTAGAGGCTATGACTAAAGAATGGAAACAAGCCCTCTTTTCCTGATGATAAAGTACATTCTGAAATGTCCTTTTCTATGTGTTATGTTGACAAGGACACCAAACTTAATTTTCTATGGAACAAGGACATGCCGAATTTGTAAAGGTCTGGCACTGGATGAGTTCATTTGAGTGGTATTTTCGCTGTGATCATGCTACTGCAAAATTCAGGGGTGCGTAGGATGAACTTTGAGCTTACAAAGATGTTGATTTTTCTATCTATATACTGTATTATATAGTTATTTTATGGCCGCAAGCACCGTTTTTTCATTCTTTTTTGAGAGAGATAGTGACAGGATTAAATCGGAAACTGGGATGAAGAGTCGGGGGGGAGACGTTGCAGAAAATCCGGAAGGGTTGTGCGAATCCGCAGCCTGTGGCCTGGGGGATGCGCTCTCTAACCACTCGGCCACCGTGCGCCCCCCCCATGATGTTTTTTTCCCACATTTCCCACATTGTGCAGATTCTGCAACCCTTAATGTGTCGAGGACCTAACGAGTCCTCATAGCATTTAAGGGTTAAATAGCACAAAATAAACAAGGAAAACATCTCGGCTCCAACAAACAAGAATTGAATTGTATTTAAAAAATCCCTCTGAAGATAATAATAATAATCCTGCCTTGAACGCTGTGCCCACCGCGGCAGCAGAGAAGTACTGGGCGTCCACGCAGCGGGAGTGTGACTCGCACTGAATAATTAATTGCGGAGCATGCGCACTCGTGCTTCTCTCAGATTATGGAAAGCTAATGGCCGGCAATACATTCAATATGCTGGAGAGGTATTGACATAATACATATCAAAATACAGGGGTAAAGGTTAATGTACATTCAGTCCAAGTAGGTCAACCGACACGCAGATACACACACTCACGCACAAATGTGCACCCGGGGGTGTAGTGGGCGTGGATCGCGGGAGTACGGCGTCCACCCACTTCTACCGAGATGAAAAAAAATTATAAATGTCAATCAGTGGTGTAAGTTAATAGAATCCCCATTAGAGGGAATTCACATTAAAACACTCACTAACTTATATACTGTATGTTAATAGAATCCCCAGTAGAGGGAATTCACATTAAAAAACTCACTAACTTATATACTGTATGTTAATAGAATCCCCAGTAGAGGGAATTCACATTAAAACACTTACAAACTTGCAAATCAAATAATCAAAGCTCCCCCCCGCCCCTAAGATCCCACCCCCATCAAACGTTACGTCAAGCGTAGCTACGCGAAGTACAATCCGATGTAATCTAGACACTAACAGAACGGGGAAAAACGATTCGAAGGGAACTCAAATGATGTTCCTCCGACACCAAATCCGATCCTCCTTGAAAAGGTTCCAACTGTCCTTTTTTGTGGTCGGAAATGTCGAGTGATGACTTCCATCGCGTACCCCCACTTTATCACTGTGTGCACCTCAAGCACACTCACATGCACTCAACTAAAGTCATTACATAAGGAACAATTGTCAAACGGAGTTGTCTCAAACCTTTGTGTGAAAAGGACTTATAGAGACATCTTACAAAAAATGTGCTTATTTTCAACAAAGCGAGACATTTCTTGAATGGGAAAAATTCTATACACAAATTTGCCAGTTATATCGTTTAGGCTAAACATCTAGGTCTAATCTGAACATTACTTCCGGTTCCATTTATTTCGCCATGTTTTCGACTATTTTTCAACATGTATACTCAGTGGGAGCACACAGATAACATGTTTAAAAAGGATAACTTGTGGCGTGCTAATCAACACCCAAATGCTCTCGTGCGGATCTGTGACCCACAAACGCATTATCCAAAAATCTATGCAACCCGTTCCATTTTCTAAATCTTATTGTAATATGCGGAGGAAGAATTTCACTGTACATGTATGTATGCGTGACCAATACAGTTATCATATCTTATCTTATATGATAATTAAATGTTTTGCTGACAAATGTATTAATTTTTCGCCTCACAGTCTCACAGGACAATTAAATATGAACATGTGAATGTTGAAACAACGTACACGCTGGTTAAACCGACAGTAATAGGCTGCATATCCACTGTTATTTAATATTGTGCTGGTGGCCATGGTGACAGAGTCGTGGTGCTGAAACTCTATCCCAACTCCCATGATGCATTGGGCGATCATACTTCTTCTATAGTGCTATTGCAGCAACTCCCAGTTTGTTTCACACCCGCTACATTCTCCTCTTTATTTAAGATCACGCACTCCCCCCTCTTCCAGAAACTCGGACCCACTGGGCCTTGGCCATAATACGCCTTCCACGCCGCGGTCATACCCTACTCCAGAGATGCGACCAAGTCCCTCGTTCAAGTCTCAAGTCTTCTTGGTCAAGTCAAGTCAAGTCATCATTAACATGCTGTCATTTTAGCTTCAGAATATGATTTTAATAAAGTCAAAAGCAAGCAATAGTTTTGCTTTAATAATAGCATTGTTTGCTTTTTTTGCTACTTTATTAAAATCATATTCTGGAGCTAAAACTACAGCATGTTAATGATGACTTGACTTGGAGTTGACTTGGGACTTGACTTGATCAAGAAGACTTGAGACGTGAACGACGGACTTGTTCGCATCTCTGCCCTACTCTGCCAGCTAGTTTGAACTATGGAGAACCTACTCTCAAGGTCCTATCTGCCTAATCTGGGTCATGGCACCAATGTCATGGAGGTGAAATGTATTACCTTCAAATGAGCATGTACGTAGTGATTGAACCGACAGTAATAAGCTGCACAGCCAATTACCAAAGGTAATCAACCTGTATTTTATACTGTGCTGGTGGTCATGGTGACAGAGTCGTGGTGCTCTGAAACTCTACCCCAACCCCCATGATGGATTGGGTGATCGTTCTTCTTCTATAGTGCTATTGGAGCAACCCCGCTTTGTTTCACATACACACAAAATCACACACAAAATCACAGTCACACAGAAATGCACACACATGCATCCAGACACATACAACAAACGGAACGAATTCATGGAGCTAATTTATTAGAATAGTGCAAAGTCGATACGCCTTCGGTGATGTTTTCCATGCTTCAAACATGCATAACCGTAAAGGCCAGATAACACTTCTACAACCGTACACACCAAATGTTGTCTGGCCGCTAACCAGGTTGGCTGGTATACTTCTGCACCCTCTGTCTGGAATTTCTAGTGACGCACCGCAGTTTCCCGTCGGAGCGCAAGTGGGAGTCTATTCGAGAACTCTGTCGGAAAGTCGCAAGAACTTTGGCGTTTTATATTCCAAAATAACAAATTAAACTTTCGTCGAAGTTGTCCATTGTAGTTGCTACTCGGTTTTTAAAAATGGCTCGCCCCGGTACCAAAATGACAACACAGATAGCCAGAAAGGCATGCCAAAGACCAATCACAGCTGCCTTTTCTCTGCGCACTTCCGCTTGAGGTCTTAGCAACCGTCGACACGGTTTTTGAGGTGCACAACGACGGTTGCAGAACCTCTGCACGGGGGGCGTGGTCACGCACAGAGACAGAGATGACGATTGCCGAGGCAATGCATCAGAAGTATAAATCGGCCTTAAGGGTGTATAGGTCCACGTCCAGGGGTTGGTTTTCCACTGCTCTGAAGTTGGATCCAGGCTTCGTCGGTTGTTTTTGAATATTTATTAGAATTTTTAAAAATAACTCAGAATGGGAGTTAATTTTTAACAGCCGTAATAACACAAACACACTCCATGCACACACCGAAACACAGTGACACGCTAATGTGCACAAACACACACACACACCAACAGAAACAGTACCATACAAATGTGTTCCAACACACATATGCGTTAAAACCCAAATGCATATTATATCTCTTATATCTTATACCGAAACGCGGAGTGTAGGGGATGTAATTGCTTTGCATGTGCGTCTTGTGTGATCCTTTCTGACATCACAGTCAGTGGTGATGACTTCAGCGTGTTATATGACATCACAGTCTTTTTGCAACCCTTTCTGTATCATACGGCAGCTGAGTGGTTAGTCGCCACTGACTGCATACCTCTAGTTGCTTAATGCAATAGGGCTGTTGCACGGTGATGTCAGGGCAGATATTATGACATTACACTTTCAAACATTGTCTGTTTGAAAGTATTCTATTATGGATTCATCCATGGTAATATGCTATCAATCACTAGCAGTCCATTGTATTTGCCCCTATACAGTGAACGTGAAGTAATAAGGTATAGCACTTAACCATACGTTTACAGTCCTTCACCGTACGTGATACCACCAAAATGTCTGTCACATGCAACAGCCTATTACCTGCACCAAGCAGGCTATGTTTTCAGTCGCGTTGTTTGGTTTATTGGTTTGTCCCCAGGATAACTGAAAAAGTTGTGCACCGATCTGGATGAAATTTTGTTGTTGGAATGACCAACGGAAGAAGTGATTACATTATTTATTATTATTCATTATTATTATTTATAGTGTTGTTGTACTAAAATGCTAAATCAGTTATTGTAGAAAAAGAATATTTTAAAAAATCAGATTTTTTATTTCAAATCGATGAAACGCACGCAGCCCTACTTCAAACACACAGCGTGTCTTCTTCCCGTCTTCTCTCATGCACTCAAGCAGAAACACCTCCGTGTAGCAGGTGCGAGAGGCTGCTGATTAATTTGTGTGTCCGTGCGTGCGTGCGTGTGTCTGCGTGTCCGTGTCCGTTCGCGTGTGTGTGTGTGTCCGTGTGCGTGCAGGATCATCCACGAGGATGGCTTCTCCGGGGACGATGTGAAGCAGTACAAACCCGTGGTGTACAGCAACACCATCCAGAGCTTGGCAGCCATCCTGAGGGCCATGGACTCGCTGGGCATCGAGTTCGGAGACAAGGACAGAAAAGTGAGCCCCATGTTTGCTGTTAATGTACATTTCACTGTACCCAGACATGGGCAGTAACACATTACATTTACTCCTTTACAATGTTTTTGTGTTCTTTTTTCACCAGTTACTTTCTACTTTTACTCAAGTAAATTTGAGGTGAAAAAAACTTTTTTTCACCATTTTTCATTGAGATGTCAGCAATGTTCTACTCGTTACATTAACCTTTAGTGACACCCATTGGGAACTGTTGGCACATATGTTGGCGTCATATCTCTCTCTCCTGGCCTTTCTCTCTCTGTCTTTCTCTCTCTCTCTTGGTCTCTCTCTCTCTCTCTCTCTCTCTCTCTCTTGGTCTCTCTCTTGGTCTCTCTCTCTCTCCGTCTCTCTCTCTCTCTCTCCGTCTCTCTCTCAGTATGGCAATAGGAAAGTTGTAATTGAATAGCTAAACAACATACAGCATTGATCAGCCCCACCACAAATCCTGAAAGTTGTGATTATGTCTATTCAGTCTTTATTTTAAAACGTAGAATCACTAATCCAGTGATACAGATGTTATAACACCAAGCACTTCACAATCTAAGTATCGATCCAGAAAATTGATTTCTAGTCATGCAACGTGACTTTATCGTCCTTCACATTGATTTAGTATGTGTTGGGTTCATGACATTAGTGTATTCGTAGACGTTATATGGTGAAGCTGTTGCTGGAGGCTCAGCCAGTCGGTTTCTTTGCAGTTCATGATGTGCTGAGTAGATCCTTCTTCAGCAGTTTAGCTGATAGCGACTTTCTCAGCTGCTGAGGGAATTGGATTCTCTGTTGGGCTTCCCCAATCAGCCTGGGAATAGTGTGTTCTCAGTGAGATCCTGGTGATGTCTGGGCCCAGATTTCACTGTCAGCTGTTTGATAAGATCTGGGAGTTTTTGTTCCTACCCCTCCATAGGCGGACTTATCTCCATCTGAAATACAGTCGATAATGGAGGCACGTCCATTATTTTCCCAGATCCAATGCAAGCGTCTAGCGATGTGCGATGCGTGAACAATGCGTTGGTTCTGGCTCGCCAGGCTAAAAGGAGATATTCATCTCTGCTTGTGCATGATAGTTAGAATGTTGCTCCCCAACAGTGAACCAAAGAGCCTTCCCACGTTCCCACAAAACACAATCAGTCTGATTGTATCTGGTGACCACCTTCCAGGCCTTCTGTACATTAACAGAAATGTCAATATGTTCGTCAATACCTTCGCCAATAGAAGGCCGCATGCTAGTCTTTACTCAATCAATAATATGCTTGTTGTGATGCTGCAGTTGGTGGGTTCAATATCCGCCCTCAAGCGATTGCACAGGGTGGCTGTAGCTCAGTTGGTAGAGCGGCCATTCCAATGACTGGAGGGTTGAAAACCAAAAGGTTGGTGGTTTGAATCCCGCCTACGACAGTCTCCATGCCAAAGTGTCGTTGGGCAAGACACTGAACCCCAGATTGCTCCCAATGGGTCGTGGCGAGCGTATTGTATGGCAGCAGCCGCCATTGGTCTGTGAATGTGTGATTGAGAGGTCAATGTAAAGCGCTTTGAGTACCATGTGGTAGAAAAGCGCTATGGAAATCTTTCTTTCTTGTCGAGGTAATGAGACGCGACCAGTGACGGCTCGTTGTGGATCAAATCATGAAAGTTGCGGATTTAATCGAAGGTAATCGATTATTGAAATAATCGTCAACTAATTTGATCATCAATTAATCGCCAACAATGAATGATGTACTTTTTTGTCCCATTCTCCATTCAAACATGTTGAATATATGTTGTCAGTTGGCATTCCCAGTGTCATGGCCCCGCCCGTTCTTTTGGATACTGAATACTGTTAAGCCCCAACTACGACACATAATGGGTGAAATCACAATAAGTTAGCATAGAAGAGTAGGCTCTTGCCAATATGAAAAAATGGAAATGTTAGCATACATGGAGATGGCGAAGCCGCTAAAAGTTTGCATATTAATTTTGCAACCTTTTACTGTGCAACGTTTCAGGTTAATAATCATTCTGATTTGAAAGGAAAAACACCATTACATTCACTTCCTCGTCTGTCCACAAGATGTAGCCCCAGATGCATGGGGCTTGATGACTGACAGTGAAAGTTGGATGGATGCACAACCGGAAATAGTCTCCCAGACATAGGATATGTTCAAATATATAGAGAACAGAAAAAAATGTTTTAACCGGTTTTGTGAATTTCATAATGTTCCGTTTCTGTTCTGGAACAGTTGAAGAAATCTTTTTTCATTTCCGTTTCCACTCCTCGTAAAATTCTGCAAAATTCTGTTCGTTTTTTTTTTTTTTCGTTCTTTGAACCGGTTCGGAGCCCTGCTCAATTAATCAAAAAATATTCAATATAAGACTCGATTGACAACAGAATAGGTAGACAGAACTTCCACGTCGAAGCACGGCCCATTGTTGACAATGAGTCTAAAAATACCCTGCGCTGCCAAGCTATTTAATCAATGGAGATCCACAGATCCAAGGCTGTAGTTCATAATACAGCAGCAGACAGTGTGACTATCAAATGAGTCTGATTTTAGAATGAGTTACCATCTGGTTTTCTAGGCTGCACACGAGAACATGTTGCCGTGGTTTACATCATCCCAACAGAATCTTACTGAAACATCCCATGATCCTCTCTGATCCGACTGAAATCCTGTGAAATGGGAAACATGACATCATACTCAAGGATTCTATGAAATCATCATTCATTCCGTTTTGTCCAAGACTTCAAGGAACGAAAACGAAAACTGGGAACGTTTTGTATTTTCCAGGGAACAGAAACGAAACCGGACCCGCTATTATTTATGTTCTGGAACAGGAACACTTATTTAAAAATAATGGTAACCAGTAGGGGTGCACCGATCGCATTTTTTTGCTCCCGATCCTTTAATTTTCGGCAGATCCCGATCTCTGGTACCGAGTCCCGATCCCCAATACGGAGTCCTGATACAGAGTCCTGATCCTGCAGAAATTGGTAGTACCCAACCTATTTGGGTTGGGTACTACCCAACCCAATTGTCAATTGTCAATTTCAATAATAGCCGAAGTAAATAAGCAGTCATTTGGCTCCCCAACTCATTTTCCAATCCTGATCGGGACAAAATCACAAGTCCCGATCCTTGCAAAAAAAATCTGATCGGCCCCGATCACCGATCTGAGGATCGGATTGGTGCACCACGAGTAACCAGTTAATATCGGTTTTATTTCATTCCTCAAAGGAGTGCACTTTGGGATAACTTCAAAAATAAAAAAAGAGTATTTATAAAATCTATGATGCAGCAGTGAAGTATGAAGACTTTCTGCAGCGTGTTGTTGTGGGTTTCGCCCCCACGCACAACAAGACGTCGGATGTAGAGCGCTACCAGCGGGCCTCTGTAGCGAGTCGTTGTCGGTTCGCCCCGACAGATGTTAGATAGCATTAAACAGCTGACAGGAATGAAATTAACCGTTCCGGGAACAATATTTTTTTGTTCTAACCGGTTCGGGAACGTCAATTTATTGGTGGAACTCATAACCGGAAACGTTATAATTCTGTTTCTGTTCAGAACAAACCGAGTGGTACAGAACGATATGGAAAAAGGACAAAGTAACGTGGTTACTGTAACATAGTTACCAGAGATGGCAAGTCAAATACTTGAGTAATGTACTCGAGAAGAATTTCCAAGTAGCTCTAGTCTTTAGAAGTACTTTTCTCTCAGATTACTTTCACTGACTAGATTTTTTACTAAAATATTGGTACTTGTGCTACTTACTTTTCCCAAAGCAGGCTTGTTACTATGTTTTTTGAGCAAACAACGTTAGGACTAGATGTATAGTCTGAATGAGTCAGTAGGGGGCGATAATGCACCGAGTACAGTACCAGTTAATAAGTTGTTTTCCTCTAGTCTCCGGTTTCACTGCTCAAAAAACTAAATTCTGCCACTAAAGTGTTCAACTAACATTGAAAAAGTGTGCATACAAATTTATTTTTAGTACTTTGTAAATAATTTTGAGTACGTTTTAGAGCCTGTACTCTAAAATACTTTTTAAGTACATTTCTTAGCCTGTACTGTTACTCAAGTAGATATTTGTATGAGTACTTTGTAGTCTTACTTGAGTTGTTTTTTTAACAAATGTATTTTACTTTTACTCACGTAAGAAATGTGGGTACTTTTTCCATCTCAGGTGGGTACTGATTACAGTAATATAAAAAGATACATGAATGAGAGTGGAAGTATGTCATGGAAAGAGACACTCCAGTAGCGCTGTCTAATTGGCCCTGGGCGTGACGACCTCAGGTTGGCAACACACTGGCTGTGTCCGAAATCGCTCCCTATCCCCTATATAGTGCACTATGTGGGGTGCACACCATTTTGTAGGGTTCTCCGAATTCTCCATGTACCCTATGTAGTTTATTAAAAACATCCCACAATGCACCGCAAAAAGTAGTGGCCGAGTGGGTAGAGCGCCATAGGTTGGAGCAGTGCCACAGAGTCAAATCCCCTGTCCGGCTTTTCTGCAATGTCTCCCCCTGACTCTCTGTCCCAGTTTCTGATTTAATCCTGTCACTATCGCTCTCAATAAAGAATGCAAAACAGTGCTTGCTCCCAAAAAAATAACTTTTAAAAAAATACTTCTTAACATAAATAATGTTACTTTCTACTTTTACTGGTTTAGTAAATTTGAGGTTCTCTATCGTATCAGAGACTATCTCTCCACCCAGTTACATATTCCATATGTACGGGAACTGACCCCACGTGGGTCAGGTGACGTGGATAATTCTTTAAGACACACCACCTGTGGAGGTGGCCTAATGAGGCTATAAAGGCACCTGGGTGCCTCTCGCTCATTGATTATTTTGATTCCACGACGAGCAGGTTGACGTGTTAGACAGTTGTGAAGTGTGAAGACAGATTACTGCCACTTACCTTGTGTAAGAGAGAGACGTATCTTGTCGATCTTTCCTCTCGGGGCGTCTGTCTTCCGTTAGTCATTTTGGTAATTTTTCGTCCTGGTGTCTGACGTTGTAGCTCCGTGTACGGGGTGTACGCGTCATAGGCACAGAATCAACGGCTTAACCTGG
>OMKY01181621.1:3528-13627 GCA_900302395.1 Bregmaceros cantori
CCGGCGCAGGTATATATGTCTTGAAGTTACTAACTTGGTGTGGTCACATGTTCTTCCGGACCAATGGGATGGCTGTATTCACCAGTAAGTCCGTCCAAAATGAATAAATGGAATGGGTTGCACAGATTATTGAATCATGCTTTTGTGTCTAAACCACAGTGCTATTATTATGATGGGGGCCGTCCTTAGGTTCAGTGTCTTTAACCACATTGCCATCGACGACCCCTGAATAGATGTTTTTAACTTGGATTAAAACAGTGCCAGGTCAGGAATGAGTCTCAAGTCCGTGGGGAGTTTATTCTATAGTTGGGGCTCCGCATGGACTTGGTCACAAGACACAGTCTAGGAATATTGATTTCATATTTTCATTGATTGATTTTCAAAAATGTCTGGAATTTACTACTGCCAATTACTCATGTTTTTCACTTTTGTGGCAAGCGGCAATACTGGAAAACTCCAGCCATGAAATATGTCCATTCCTTATCCTGGTTAAAGCCCCAAAATGTAAAACGGTGGTTGTGGAAATGGTTTTGCCCCTGTGGCAGATCCTTCGTGTTACCGGGATAACTTTTAAATGGACAGATTTGTCCCAGATTCGGTGCGTTAGGGAGGTTCATGAACTGATTTGATTTTGGCTGCCGACACTTTCAAGATGGCTGAATTCGAGATTCAATTTTGTTTGGTCCGTGACTTCTTAGCAGGTGGATGGATTTGCCCCTATTTTTACCAGCGCCAGGGCTGCACAGCGGAGCAGGCTATGTTTTTGGTAGCGTTGGTTTGTCTGTCCTGAAGATAACTGAAAAACTTGAGCACGGATCTGGATGACATTTTGTAAAGTTGTTGGAAATGACCGCCGGAAGAAGTGATAAAATGTTTTGCTTTCTGTAGCCTATAAGTAATAATCATACTTAATCAGCACCTTACCGATAGATCGCTGGGCGCTTACCAGAATTCCGGGTCGCAGCGGCCGCAGGGAAATGTAGTTGGCATGTTCGCTGGTGGCGCCAATCGCGCTACTCTACGAGCACTTGCAATGG
Source organism: Bregmaceros cantori (assembly GCA_900302395.1). Lineage (NCBI taxonomy): Eukaryota > Metazoa > Chordata > Actinopteri > Gadiformes > Bregmacerotidae > Bregmaceros > Bregmaceros cantori. The sequence continues at coordinate 4,566 of OMKY01181621.1, forward strand.
GATTCCAAACACACTGCTAGCACTAAAAGTACTATTTCTTTGTACCTCTACGGCACAAGTTAGCAATCTCTGAGTGCTTCTAGTTTTACTCTGTTTTCGGAGATATACCTGGAGAGATCGTTGAGAAGGCTGAGCACATCCTGTAGAGCATCGTTGCCAGCTGCCTGGTTTCCACAGCACTCTGTGGCCCGGGCTAGATGGTTAGTCAGTAGACTGGACACCTGACGAGCGAGACCGGAGTGAACCGTGTCCAATGATCCGCCTGAGGTGACCACATGTAGACAGCAGCAGATTACAGTACGCGTGTATAAGTTTCCGCACAATGTTCCATTTGAAGTCTACCTGCCTGGCGTCGTCATTTTTTTTAAGCCCTATAAAAAACATGCTTATGCCGATCAGGGTCCGCAGTGTCGCAAGTTCGACTACGCTCATCGACTTGTCTGCAATGTCTACCCCCGATCTCCTCAACCCAGTTTCCGACTAACCCTATCCAATAAAGATGGAAAGACGCCGCTGACGCCAGAAATTTAAATTTTTTTTTTTTTTAAATGACATTCTGCATTGAATTTTTTATTTTTTAAAGAAGTGCAATACAATTCAGTTATTTATCGTTTCATAGTCATGATTAATACTGGGGATTTCAATTATAGCATATCCAACAGCACAGGATGGTAGGACGGTGCCGTCTCCTAGAGGAACATGTATTGCAACGTGTTACGAGCCTGGCACATGTTGTTTTCAAAACCAATTTTGTATAAGTCCATACGCTACCTCCATCCCCCAGCAATACCAATGGCTTGACGTAATTTAATGAAGTCCATTTCAAATCACATCGCGTTCAGCTTCTACGGGCGTAGAATAGTCTACCGGAGGCCCTCAGGGCCGTGGAGACTGTCAATGTTACATCTCTTTGACCTGGCTTATAACTAGGATGTTGCCGTCATCTAGCCTGGCAAGCCAGAGCCAATGCATTGTCCGCGCATTGCACATCACTAGACGCTGCATTGGGTCTGGGAAAATCAGGCATGCTGCCGGCACGCATCAGTGCGACCAATCAGCACAGACATGGGCGGAGCTGGTATGGGCGACGCAAGACGTGGGTGGAGTTTGGTTGTCACGCCGACACGATGCTTGTCCCACCTACTGCGCTGTGATTGGATAACACAATTTGATACACTTTTTTTGACACGTTTTCTCTACCCTGGGTTTACCAGACCCAATGATCGTTCTAATTACCTGCGATGCATGGACGATTTGTTGGTTCTGGCTCGCCAGGCTAGCCGTCATCGGTACATCAGTCAACTGTATGTGTACCATAGGCGGTATATAAAAAGGATAGGATCCCATTCATTCAGACTGTCGTTGGCGCCCCTAGCGGACAGTACCGTCGCATGTGGGGTGTCTCTCTCAGATAGCGTATAGCTCTCTCTATCTCTCCTTGTCTCCGGATATACAGGTACTTTCAGCAATGGCACCGCGCGGTCGGAGGCTTCAACCCAACTTGGATGAAAGCAATAGGATGACGTCACGCACGCTGCGTCTACTTTATAAACAGTCTATGATGTGTACACACACACTACTGACAGCCACCTCAGAGAGGAGCACGTACCCTCCACGTTCTCCCACTCGATGCAGCGGTTAGCCAGCACCTGGAAGGCCGCCCAGGCCATGGTGGCCACCCGCTGCTTGCGGGTCTGCTTCTCCGTGGACGTGGAGTCTCTCTGACTGCTCAAGCTGCACAGCCGGTCCATGAGCTGCACCAGGCCGCTCCGCACCAGGCACTGCTCCTCACTCCTGCAACGACATTGGGTTGTTATGATGAGGCCAGTGCCTCCACTTCTGTCAAAAGTATTGACAGACATTGATTTGGCGGCACCATCATTTTTCAAACCAAAAGCCTCGTCGGATGTGTAGTCTTGAAACTGGGGCCTTGTACCTTCGGACTCATACAAGGCCTTAGTTGCTTGATTTCCCTCTGGCTCTAGTCAGGAAGCTTGTCACTTTAGCTGGATGCACCAGACGGAATCGTAAAATATACCAATAATAGACGCATTCACCCGCGAAATACTGGTGGGAGTCATTTTGTCCCGCCGTTCTGCAGATCACTTCCGATGCCTTATTGTTGCCTATGCCAACTGTGGTACTGGACCGAGGTCCGAGCACACAAAGCACACAAAGCACACAAAACGCACGCTAGTTCAAAATCCGACCTCTAGGTGTTGCTCTGTTCATAGTTTTGTATAAATATTGATGAAATACAGCCAAAATCCAACTTAAAGTTACTCATGGAGTGGTCACATGTTCTTCTAGACCAATAGGCTGGCTGCTTCTACTAGTTATTCCAAAAGGAATGAGAAAATGGAACGAGTTGCACTGATTATTAAATCATGCGTTTGTGGGTCACAGATCCGCACGAGAGCATTTGGGTGATGCACACCGCAAGTTACCACCATCCGTTTTAAATGAGACCGGACGTGACGTTCAGACACCGGAAGTACCCCCCGAACTAGTCTATAGCGACATCCCAAACACATGTAGAACATTTGCATCACACAAGAACACAACTCCACTTCTTCTAAGAGTCTCAGTTGAGGAGAGTGCTGCTTGTGCCACAGAGTGGCCACAGAAGAGTCTCGCATAGAGTCTTGGCCTGACATCAACCATCACAGGAAGCTCTTAATCCTATCGATACATCAATAAGATACTTGGAGGCCGCACGCCATGACAGAAATAATACAAGGAGTCATTTGGCAAGGCGAGGGTCAACCAGGTTAAGTCAGGTAACATCAGCCAATGTGCACAGCTCACAACTACCCTCGCCAGAACAAACAAACCGTTCACCCATCGCTCGCGACGGGGCGGTCCGGTGGGTCTGGATCAACTAGGCCGACAAATCAGATTGACGTCCACGTTCGCAGATCCGATCGGCGATCAAACCTGTTGCTGCTGCGCTGCCTAAATCACAGGCACCATACATGTGCTGAATCCAGGTGTCTTACCAACTGTGCCACAGGACATATCAGGGATATAATGAGTTGCCAAACAATTCTGTAATTTCTGAAGGGACTCAAAAAATGGCTGGATAAAGTAATATAGACCCATGGCAAGAAATGCATGCTTCACAGTTTTGACACAAGACATTTTAATAGTTGAACATGAAGTGTGTTGGTCATCCTTGCCTGGTGTAGGGGATGGTGCACAGCAGGCCGATGCTGTTGGCACAGGCCATGGGGTAGCGGGCGCACAGGGACACCACGGAGGTCATGGTCTCGCCAAAGGCTTCTTGGACCTGCTGTACCATTCCTCCACAAGTCAATTCCTCAATCCTGCAATGCACAGAGAGAGAGAGAGAAAGAGACAGAGAGAGAGAGTGTGAGACAGACAGAGACAGAGATAGACAGAGAGAGAGAGAGAGAGAGAGAGAAAGAGAGAGAGAGAGAGAGGGAGAGAGAGAGAGAGGGAGAGAGAGATTTGTAATTTTTTGTAGTCATTTAGTATTTTGTAGTCACTTTACTATATACCAGTTCTGAAATAATCAATCTGAAAAAAAAAATCAAAAAGGTTAAAAAATGTGCCCTCAATAAAATATTTTTAAAAAGGTGGATGTCGGAAAAAAATAACTTTAAATAGAATATTCGATTTGTAATCTTTGGTACAAATCCTGGATAACCACTAGAGGTGCCAATTTTGATTTTGGTTTATTGACCTTGTTTCCGTTCATAATTTCACATCCTGCTGAATCTGTTTCTCAACGTTGTATCTCAGCAAACACTTATGTAACCCACGTCGTGTAGGTCGCTACGTCTTGTTTGGGTGTCTGAGTCGGACACACTGGCTGGTGATGATCGAGGTTGCAACCTTTTTACCGTAGATTGGTGTTACCTTTTCAGAAGCACAGGCAAGACTAAATACAAAATGGCGGCAGCAGCATGGTCACTGCATTGTCTGCCACAAGACAAAATGCCTCATTCTCTGAGCCCAGGCAAACTCTCTGATGCCACCAGCTGGCGCACTTAAGCCACTACATACATCCACCCGTTCTTTACTTGATGAACAAATGGACCTTACACTTATATATGTTTATGTTCTGGTTCAGACTGTTACTTGAAGCTCACCTTGGTCCGCCCTGCAGCACTGTGGTCACTGGTCCCACCAGATGTGTGACTCCGCCCACTCGCACCGCCGCCGTCAGCAGCTCTCTCATGTGGACCAGCGCCTGCCGCCGCGTGCTGCCACGCCGCCATCGTGTCTGCGCTGCGCACAGGAAACTGCTGCTCGACACCTGCAGGGTATAAGTGCATATTGATTGTGTGCTTGCATTCTTCAGTAGATCCCAGGGGATTGTGCCTGAGAGACAAGCACAGACAGCGTCCTGTTCAGTGGCTGAACCGAGGATCTGGGAGCCCACCAGCAGGGAAAGGGGAAGGAGGGTGGAGATATCATCAAATATTTGATATCACATTAATATCAAGAACTCCAGAGACATCACTCAAACCAATAATGGAAGCAGATCTCTAAAACCCTACCATCACATAAATCGCTTCCAAAACGTCAACAATCGAAGGATTGGTGGTAGGTAAAAGAGCCAGATAACCCAAACGATGACGCGACAACATCGAACAAATAGTCAAGACTCGACCAACCAAACCTAAAAAGACCGCTGGATCGACGCCAAATGTGAGGTGGAGGGGTACTCACGGCTTGGTCGGGTGCAGTCCAAATGAAGGCAAACAGTTGACCCAGCAGGACGCTGTACGTTGGCTGGTCTCGACAATCGTCTACCGCCAGTGACTGGAGTAACGTGTATGAACTGCTGCGGTGACTGGTAGGATGGTGCCGTCTCCTGGAGGAACATGTATTGCAACGTGTTACGAGCCTGTGGAATAGTCTACCAGAGGCCCTCAGGGCAGTGGAGACTGTCAATGTTACATCTCTTTGACCTGGCTTATAACTAGGATGAAGCCGTCATCTAGCCTGGCGAGCCAGAACCAACGCATCGTCCACGCATCGCACATCACTAGACGCTCCATTGGGTCTGGGAAAATCAGGCATGCTGCTGGCACGCATCGGTGTGACCAATCAGCACAGACATGGGCGGAGCTGGTGTGGGCGACGCAAGATGTGGGTGGAGTTTGGTTGTCACGCTGACATGACCCTTGTCCCACCTACTGCGCTGCGATTGGATAACACAATTTGATAGACACTATTTTTTTTTGACACGTTTTCTCTACCCTGCGTTTACCAGACCCAATGATCGTTCTAATTACGTGCGATTGGTGGACGACTTGTTGGTTCTGGCTCGCCAGGCTACTGTATGTGTGTGTGTCTGTGGGTGAGTGTGTGGCTGGTTGTTTGTGTTAGGAAGCTGTGGGTATTGCTGTACTGTTCAATTTTTTGTTTCTGTAAAGCACTTTGTGTTGCTCTACATGAAAAGTGCTATATAAATAAACAGCGTTTGAGTTTGAGATTAGAGTCACTGCCCACAATGTGCAATGTGACTCAGGCCGCATTGATATATATCAGGCCTACCTCTGAGGTGCATGTGTAAACTCCATGTCATGGCTGGCGATCATTTCCAGGTCGGAAGGAGCAGAAATGCTTCGAAGGACGGGCTGCTTAGTCATGGTGATACCAGTCTTGGTGTCTGACATGGACTTGGAGGCTGGAATAGGAAGCAGGGAAGGGATCTCAAAGAGGGTTTTTTTTATTTCAGTGTATTGCTTTTCGTGTCCCAGCCCACATGGCTTTAAAGCAGGGGTCCCCAACCACCGGGTCCCGCCCGGTAAGGGGCCACGAGACATTCCGAACCAGGATACATCTCAGATGCTGTTCTTTACCTTCAGGTAGGTGAGGTGAGGCTAACTGATATTCTGTTCTTTACCTCAACAGATGCACTATAAATGTGTTGTAGTTTAAGTGAGCTGCTGCTGTTTACCACTGTTTGTGTGTTGTTGTTTCAGATGTTGCTTGTTACAAGAATGCACCATTGTTGCATACAATTAAATTAGAAGCATGCTACTTTAAATTAAAGATGTAAAAATGTTGTTTTGCTCGTCTAAAGTTGTACAAATAGGTCGAGGTAGGGGGCCAGGGGGCAGTCCGGCAGCTCCCCCCCTCACGGCCGGGCCGTGATAAGACATTGTAGATCCAAACAGGTTCTTGGGCAGAAAAGTTTGGGGACCCCTGCCTTAAAGGACACTATAATCAATTCTACAAAAAAACATAAATGGCCAACATTCAATTCAATGAAATGTCTTGTTTCCTCCTCCAACCTAACAAATCATGGGTGAAGAGCCAATCAAGTTTGACATTTTGCAATCAAAGCGATGCGGTCAATGTAGACATTACCCTCATTTAAAAACACAAAAGTCACACAACTGATTGCCCGCAGCGATGTTATTAAAACAGGCAGTTAGAGGAACAATACCAAATGTCAATTGAACACCCAGGCATCCTTAGTTTCTTCTTCCACAGCAGGTGACATATGGTTCAGCACAGTGTTGTACTAGATTGTACCAGACTTCAAAAGCCTTCCGAGCAAAAATACAGCAATGAAGCAAAAAATGCATTCCAAACCACACCGTTTCTATCCACCTCTGATAATCGAACTGATCGTTGACAATAGCAAGGTAAAAAAAAGAAATAACAAATAACCAAAAAGTTAATTTTGGAGAACCACCTGTTCACAGTTCAATATGATGACATATGAACAATGAATGAACAAATTAATTTTACAAGGACTGAACCAGGGCTCTGAACCAGTTCAAGGGATGAAAACGAAAACCGGAAACGAACAGAATTTTGCAGAATGGAAACGAAAAAAGATTTCTTCAAATGTTCCGGAACAGAAACGGAACATAATGAAATCCACAAAACCGGTTAAAAACATTTTTTTTCTGTTCTCCATATATTTTAACATAAACTATGTCTGGGAGACTATTTCCGTCCACTTTCACTGTCAGTCATTAAGTTCCATGCATCTGGGGCTCCATCTTGTGGACAAACAAGGAAGCAAATGTAATGTCGTTTTAAACGCAGTTTTCACGTTAATACAGTTGCACTGAAGTCCAGCAAATATATTTTGTATAAACTATATCTAAATTTAAGATTGCACAATATAAGGAACTTTAAGAACGAACAAAATGTTTGTGTTCGGAACCGGTTCAGGACCAATATTTTGGTGGCGGAATGGTTCTGAGGACAAAAACGTTAAACATAGGCCTGCCTGAACCGTTCGGAACAGAACGTTTTAAAAATAATTTCGTTTTCAAGCCCTGGTCTGAACTGAAATTTGATCTAGTTCATGTTGATAGTGAACTTGCCCAACAGTGCTTTAGCATCAAAGAAGGAATTTCTACTGGTCTGGTGGCATCACGTGTTGGAGTATAGATACAGTGTTTATATAATACCACCATGAGTTCTACACAAGGTCCTTAAATATCATGGTATGGTATGGTTCATTAAGTTTCATGCCCGTGGGGAAACACGTTTTGCCACTAGAGCGGCCAAGACAAACAGACAAAATTGATACGGGCAATGGCAAACAAAGATCATGTGGAGATCCCTTTCAGAAAAACCTCCTTGAGCCAGAATGCACTATCAATTAAAGGTGCCACATTCTGGAACACAATACCATCTTTCATAAAAAAAGCCTGTCTCTGGCCATTTTCAAGAGCCAGATTAAAGTGTGCCGCAGAGCCCAACAAACCTGCCCTCACCACCAGTAAAAAAGGTTGTAACTATACCTTGTGAGAAAAATGATGTGATCTAAGGATGAGATTAACTTTCACTCTTTAATATATGTATAACGATCCTGTGCCTATCTTTTGTTTCCTGTATTTAATTGTTTTTGAATGAGAATGCATGTCTGCTTTTAACGTTACCTGTAAGCATCTAGCCTGCTTCGTATAGATGGAAATTAGCCTTTTGTGCTATAATATCATATCATATTTACATATTTACATGAATATGTTCATCAATGTGCAATGTGCTGAAATACAATTGAATTTAATTAATACAATGTACTATAATACATTCATTTGTTCCATTCATTATTTCACACCTTACAAATTCTGTCTCTCAATGCTCCATCTCAGCCTTCATGGAGTTCTATATAAGGCATGCTGTACATTTTCTTCCCTCTTCACAAAATGTTTTCCAACCTGGGTCCGCGTTGGCCTAACGCGACCCCATTCATGTTCCGCAGCGTCCGCAGTGTCACGAGTTTGACTACGCTCGTCGACTTGTCTACCCCCGATCTCTTCAACCCAGTTCCCGACTAATCCTATCCAATAAAGATGGAAAAACGGCGCTGACGCCGGAAAATATAACTTTAAAAAAATGTATTCCAACCCACAGCCCACCCATGTGTATAAAGATATAAAAACGTAACCAATCAAAATATTTGCGTTTATGTAATTTTGCATTAAGATGATATATAGGCCTTCTCTTGAATACGCATCTGCATAATGCCCACTCCCACATCTTTGCAGGATGTCTTTGATAAAACAGTGGAAAGGCAGAGTTTGAAGATCTGAGGGCGTATTCAAACCAACGTGTTTATCCCGGGTCCGACTCATTTTAACCGAGACGGAAATCGTTTCCGAGTTGTCCCGGTTGGTATGAAAGCGGCAAGTGGGTCCGAGTCTGCGCTAAAACATTCGAGCCGGGCCCTCTGTAAAACGTGGAGCTCGGCCCCGTGCTCAACCCGCTTATAACGAGCTGTGACTCGGGTCTGCACGGTGTGAAAGCATTCGCCCTCTGGCGCGCATATGCGCCAACGCTGCCGTATTTTTAACAGTACTGTAACGACAGCGCAGCTGGATTTATGACAGAGTGCACCTGCATTTGTTTGCATGGAAGAAATAATGATATATTCATCACTAATAAGCTAAAAAGAATATGGCATATGTGTCGGATCACTGTACATTATTTGAATAGATGTGAACTACAGTCTACAGCACGTCTCATCTTAAGGTGTGTTGCCCGCGAGTGGATCACGCTTGTATAGTGTGCGCATATGTGTGTCCTGCGTGTGTATGTGTGTGTTTGTGTATGTATGT
>OMKY01181633.1:0-10621 GCA_900302395.1 Bregmaceros cantori
GAGAGACAGAGAGGCAGAGAGGGAGGGACAGAGAGAGAGAGAGAGAGAGAGAGAGAGAGAGAGAGAGATAGAGAGAGAGAGAGAGAGAGAGAGAGAGAGAGGGACAGAGAGAGAGAGAGACAGAGGGACAGAGAGAGAGAGAGACAGAGAGAGAGACAGAGAGAGAGACAGAGAGAGGGACAGAGAGAGAGAGAGACAGACAGAGAGAGAGAGAGACAGACAGAGAGAGAGAGAGACAGAGAGAGAGACAGAGAGAGAGACAGAGACAGACAGAGAGAGAGAGAGAGAGAGAGAGAGAGGAGTTGGTGTGAAAACAGTTGTGATGTGATCTGTGAAATGTCTGGTCCAGATGTTGGTCTGTGGAGGAACCACAGACCAACCACTCCTGGTGTGGAAGTAGAGTCAGTGGAAACAGGAAACTACCTGGGTGGGAAAAGGAAGTGGTCTAGTCGGAATCAACCAGGCTTCCAATTGGAAACCGGAAGTAGAATAGAGGAAGTTGTGTCAGTGGAAACCGGAAGTTGTCTTGGTGGGAACACAAAGCAGTGTACATTGTAACAGGAAATGACTTGGGTGGTAACGGGACAGTGGTGAAGTTGGAATGAGCCAGGCTCCTAAGTGGAAACGGGAAGTAGACAACAGGAAGTAGAAAACAGGAAGTAGACAACAGGAAGTAGACAACAGGAAGTACACTCACGCAGCAGCTTTTGGCTTCCCAGTAGCTTGGCTTCCTCAGATGAAGCTTCCTCTTCGTCATCGTCATCCTCAGAGGAGTTTAGCGTGTCCACTGTAACAAAATGTAGATGTTATTACGTACATAACACTAGAAGCACTCAGAGAGTGCAAACCTGCGCCATAGTGGTACAAGAAAATAGTACTGTTAGTGCTAGCAGTATGTGTGGTAACCCATTATCAATGCAAGTGCTCGTAGAGTAGCGCGAGTGCTATTGACGCCACCGGCGAACATGCCGACTACATTTCCCAGCGGCCCATGGACCCGGAAATCTAGTCACGTGACCGCACATTGATCTATCGGTAAGTTGATGATTAAGTAGGATTAGGTTACTTATAGGCTACAGAAATGAGCGTCGTCTCGTCAACATATAATGTTAAAACGAACGCACAGCTATAACACACACACACACACACGGTAAGTGCGGCGATGCACTTAAAGGCAGCGTGCATGTTTTTTTTTTTAGACAGGAGACAAGAAACTGTGGTTAAAACCGTACCCCTCGCGGTCTATTAACCGCAAGGGGGCGCACCGCGGTTAACCTACTTTTGCGGTGTGTGTGTGTGTGTACGCCTTACTAACACCGTATGTTCAGTGAACCAACGCCACTTATCACGGCACTACACTCTGGCAGCCACTGTGACGTCGTCCATTGTGATGAACAGTCTTAACTTAATCCGGCATCCGCAAGATGACCTGCTTAGTCAAGTGTCGATCGCCGTTAAACGACAAGAAGAAGATTGTTTAGCCAAAGCTTGTTGACGCCACTGCTAATCGACCATCGCTCCGAAAGCAACCCACGTATTGATTTCTAATTTCTTTTTATTAGAGAATTGAGAATATTGGATTGGTAATTCTGGATTAGCTAAAAATCCCAAAGTTCTGGGTCTGATTGGGAGCAAGTCACGACTGAGATCAACTGGGGATGGTCTATAGATTTGTCGTTGCTTGACTATATGAATGAAAACTTGTATGGTAAGAGAAGAGGTGAAAGGAAGTACGAAAAGTTGCTGATTGCGGCCAAAAAAGAAAAAATGATGTAATTTCAATTGGCTAAGGCCAATTTAAAATTGTCAGGGTGAGCGGAAGATACATTAACATTTTAACAGGGTGGTTTTCACTTTTGCAGCATTTTCACTGTTGAGTGAAGTGTAACTCCAACTTTCTGCCGTCTGTTCGTTGGTGTACTCACCCCAAGCAAAAATGTTGACTAATATCAACCATGGAGTTGGACTACTATCGGTACTCTGGAGTGAAAACATGATCATGATCCGTATCCCTCTTAACCTTCAGATGGACTACCTCGGATTCAGCCCAGATCTCAAGAGACTGGACACCTCTCCAGTCTCCTCCAGCAGTGACCCAGACAAAGAGAATGTGTCAGAGGTTGGTTGGAGGCCTTTTTTCATCAATTGAGAAGATTGCATAACTGGCCAGATTCATTTTAATTTGACATATTTCATATACATGACAGCAGTACACGCATGGAATTGTAGTTTGGCATGAAGCGACGCTCAAGAACAACGGGTAGGGAACAAGGTCAACACAAAAGAAAGAAAACCACACGTTATAAGAGTCAACACTTGTGACATGTCAACACACCGAGCCAGGCTACCCCTGCATTTTTATTTGGGACTTCTCAACTGCTTTGTTCGGTTTATTGTGTGGATGGATGTTCTTTCATCTAGTTGTATGATTGATGTCTGTCTAGGATACCTTCCAATTCAAGAAGCCCAGCAAGCCCGTGCTGAGATGCCGCCTCGGCTCCCCAGACACATTTGCAGACCGCCTGAACACATTCCCACCAGCCCGCTTGGTAACTGTGCCTCCTGTTCTTCATAATACTACAAGCATTCAATCTTCTGTAGCTTGTAGCCTGTTGGTGTTGCTAATGTTGGCTGATGTTTCCTTTGGTTTCCGATGAATTCAACTTATTTGTGAAGCCCTGCACCAATTATCAGACTTTGATTTAGTTCTTAGTCCTAGTCCTCAGTTAAATGAGTTCTGTTAACCAATCAAAACTAACACTAACAATTAATCAAAAGCTCTAGGTATTTTTTTCAACTAGGCAGAGATCGAGATTGATTGAAGTCTCCTCTTTTTTTCTCTTTCCACTCTGTTAAACTTCTGTAACTAATCCAATTACTGTCCATTACTTGGAAAATCGAGGTTGATAGGTAGTTGTGTAAACAGCGGCTATATTTCTTAAATCAAAATCTCTAAAGAGCAATCACTTTTGTGAAGCGCCTCGTGGCAGCTTCGCCTGCGATTTTGGCGCTATATGAAAATATGTTGAGTTACGTCTATCTATATATCGTTCACTCAAATGCAGTTGTCCTTTTTGCCATTGTTTTGGCATCTGCTTGGGTATATCATTCAGTGTCCCTTGATATCAAGTACTGGTTTGCCCTGCACCAGATGTCTCCCACCGCGCCTCAGCATCTTGACTTCCAAGATGAGAGTCCGTTGCAGCTACGCAGCTCCATCATGACCGGCAGCCGTGTTCCAAGCATTGACGATGACGATGGCTTCCAAGAAGTGCTGGACCCGGATGTGAGCGCTTGACATTGAATTAAATGAAATTATTTTTTATCAACAGCCGTGTGCGTGGGTTAGGGGGTTTAAAGAAGTGGTAGAGAGTCTGGGATTAAAGGAAGGGAGGAAGGCTGTGTTGGGATTTATGAGGGAGGTTGGGGGTGCACAGGAGAGTGTAGGGTAGAAGGGAGAGGAGGCAAGTAGTAGGGTAGATGGGATGGGATAGGTGTGTGTGTGTGTGTGTGTGTGTAAATATTTCTGTGGCCCTGGGTTAAAAGGTTTAGATGATTTTGCCGATACCATTTCCCTTATACAGATTTCGCCAGCTTGGATCTTTATTTGTCTATAACAATGGTTAATATAGTGCTAGTTTTTAAATTTATTTCTTCGGACCATTTGGATCATTTTTAAGCTTTTTATTCAGGATTACCTGGTGGAGGGGGGGGTGGGGCTGTGGCAAAGCTAACTGAGGGGAGGCGAACTAGGTAGAGTCTGCGTGTGCTTTGTAAGTGTACGGTCAACAGGCGGCGCTACTGCGGCACACTATACAACGCTAATTTTGTTTACAGTATTGGCAGACCACAGACTGACCACATTAATCACAGACTAGTTAAATCCAAACTGGAGGTTTTGGAGCCCAAACGGGGACTTTGATGCAACCAGATTTTAATTCTGTTGGTCAAAGTCTTTGATATTCAATGATACCATCCATATGTTACTTTGAATTGACATTCAAATTGATTAAATGACTGCATTGGCTTGATGGTAGTGACGATGCTAAAAAAAATGTGTTTCCAGGATACTAGTGCGATGCCTGGGGGGATGGTGCTCAGTACCACTGTAGGGATGTTGATGACTGCCCCGCTGGTCTCTGGCAAAACGATCACAACCCCGGTAAGTAAGCTTGTTGATGGCGTGTAGAGCTGAATGAATGACATGGTATTCGTTGGCAACTGACTTTATAATTCTTTAATCGTTCCACCATGGGCACGCTCGTTCCCTTGGATACTGAACACTGTTAAGCCACACTGCAACACAAACTATACGATAAAGATAATTGGTAATTATCTTTAAAATGATTCATCAAAATGATCATTAGGCCCTGATGACACATCTGTTTCTTTCTCGGCAGCGAACAGGCCACTGTCGAGGGCTGTTCCGCTCACCGTCCAAATCAAGCCCTGAAGCTCGCGCCCCTTTGAAACGCTCCGAGAGTTCTTATGACGGCACCCCTGTCCGTGCCAAGAGGCGCCGCAGCCTTGCTGCTTCTCCAGAGGTCCCGTCGCCACAAGTATGTACCTACAATGTACCATCCAAGTTTTGTTTTTTGCTGTTTGGTTACAGAATGACAGTTTACATTAAGTCTATTGTACAGTGTCGCGCACACACGTCTCACAATGTGTCTCGCCCTCCCTCTCTCTCTCAAACACCAAAGGGGTATATTTGTAATCAAAACCATACAATCTTTTTCAATTTCGAAATGCTGTTTTGAGCCTTATATTTTAGGTCTTCTGTATTTGTACCAATTACACAGCAAACATCATTTTATTGTTAAACATGATTCTGCAGCCTCCACAAACTGTACATCTCTGATAACCATAATCAGAATGGCAATTTACGAACTTAGTGTACAAATTCATCTTTTCCTTAGACTATTGTTAATGGTCCTGCACATTGATCGACTGGAAGTGTACCCATCATAAATTAACCTGAAAATAAAATGGATGTTTGCGTTTCATCAAACTCCTAAATGCCATGTCATGTTTTTCTCCCCTTAGACCGTCCAACTTCAGAGGTCAAAGTCTTTATGCCACCAGACTTCAGAAATTGACAGATTGCTGTCTGTCGAGAACTCTCCCAACCTCATTGGTGACTTTACTAAGGTAACTAACCTTATATCTGTCTGATATGTCAAACACTTCCATCTAGTGTACGGCTGGTAAAACAATTCTCTAGTCGATTAATCAATTTATTTTCCTCCGTTTGCTGAAACGGAGATATGCAAACAAAACGAAAAGTTACTTTATGTGTAAGGCAATTATTTTTAAATGTTCATATAGAATGGGCGCACAAACATCTTGGCAATTTTTAAAAAGATGGATTATTTTGTTGACAGCTTTCAATGTTTTGAGAAGTCTCAAAATTGTTTTCAATCTGTTCCCTCAGCCACTTGTGCTTCCCACAGTATCTGGTAAGCACCAAGATCTGAAGTACATCACTCCAGAAACGGTAAGTAAAAATTGACCAGGCATTTTTATTGTTAGAGTAACATGAAATTGACCAGTTTACATTTTTAAGAAAAGGTTTGCTTTCCCTGAATCCATCAAACTGCCACAGATCACATGCACCCTGTGCTGGACCAACATTGTCGATGTGAAGTTCAAACTAGGAATTGTTTGCAACTGGATATAGGCCACAGTGCAGCAAAAACACAAGGAATGCTGATATTTTTGCAATAAAGCAACTGTTAGAGCATATCTGTCAATCCAGAGCAGCAATTGCAAACAGGATTTCAGAGGGATGTAGTGATGGTGTCAGAAAGTGACTAGTACAGCTTTGCATCAGTTCCAGTTCGCAGTCGTGCAGGAGGCTAGAAACTGTCCTTCTGCTGTGAATTCACGGCTCTGGTGGACTGAAAAGTTGTACAGACCCTTCTTTGAAACATGCAGGGTGGATCACCACGGGGAAGCGTAGAAGTCACAGTTCATGGTACATGGACTGGAGTCTTCGACCAGTCACTTTCTATGGATAATAATCTGTTAACCTTTGAGCCAAGAATATATAAAACGGGGATATTGTGCCATATAAAGCGCTCAATAGTTCAGGTAGCCGCCTATCCACTGGAGAGTTGCAATTAAGACATAACCAGGGCAGCACATGCCAATGGCGTTCTGTCTGACTTAAATGATTACAATCCAATCTGAGGCATACAATTACCGGTGTATATGATGTGACTGCTGCATACAATCACATAATTGTATGCAGCAGTTGGTACTATGCCTGTAGATATTAATATTGAAAGCATTTAATTGAGTAAGGGACTCGAGTCATCACCAAAATGGGATTTCAAGCAACACGTTAAGGGGGTCGATGCAGCAAGTTCATCAGAAAATGATGGATATAATATACATGTATATATTTTTCCTTTCCCTCAGCTGGTCGCAGCAATGGACCGCCAGTTTGAAGACCTAGTGGAACAGCTCATCATCATTGACTGCCGCTACCCGTACGAGTTTGAGGGCGGCCACATTAAGGTAGGCCTGGACAGTATGTGTCATTGATCAATAAAGAAAACGTGTTTTTATTAGCAATTCCGTTGCTTCAGCCAAGCTAACTCAATTTATGTTTAATGACACTTGAGAGTCAAGTAACACTGGTATATCAAAGGGAAAGGGTAAAATAAACAAAGAATATCAACATGCTAACCTTTCAACATATATTGGGCAAAATGTTTTGCGTCATTTTTGTTGTAGCCTTCAGACTAAAAATGCTAGAACCAAGTATGAGTTTAGTGAATACTGAATTATACACTTGTGTATCCTCTTGCATACAAAGACACACACTGATGCCATAGACCACTGTATTTTATTATTATGGACCCTTTAAGAGCTGAAAACAATCTACAGAAAACTCATACCTAAGTTGAGATCCTCTTTACATTATGTTAAATTCTTGTGCCCAGATATTTGTGAACCTCGGTATTATTTTCGATGCTAAGAATTAAAGACTTAAGAAAAGATTGAATAAATTGAATGTGTCATTATTTTTTATTTTAAGGGTGCTTTGAACCTGCATCTGGAGGAGGAGGTGGAGAGCTTCCTGCTGGAGAAGCCAATCATGGCATCGGCCCCAGACCGCCGCGTCCTCCTCGTGTTCCACTGTGAGTTCTCTTCAGAGCGCGGACCGCGGATGTGCCGCTACGTCCGTCAACGCGACCGCAATCTCAACACCTACCCAGAGCTGTACTACCCCGAGCTTTATGTACTACTTGGCGGCTACAAGGAATTTTTCCCTGAGCACAAGGTGTGTTTCTCCTCTATATTCTTTAGCCTACACATATTTGGAACACAATGTGATTGAAATGTCATGATCGGGGTGGCAAATCCAGTTCCAAGAAAGTAGAAGTCATGTTTTTCTCTTTATCCGACTTCTGACATCATTGTAATGGTAGCTCAGATAAGGTGTCCACGTAGAGGAAATGACCAGTCTTGAAACTGGAATATGTCTAGAGGCTTCATTTATTAAGCTATACTGGACATTAGCTACGCTAGCTGATACTCTGTTAATCTATGAGCTAAGCAGCAAAACATGGCCGAACACCACACATTAGGAAGCATCACTGATTTATAACTGATGGGAGGGGATGTCAGATTCCTCCTCCGCATTTAACCCATCCCTGAGGAGTGATGGGCAGCCGTGGTGCACAGGGGGCCCACTCCAGATGCCTTGGCCGGGGGCACTGACTGGAGCAGGTTGACTAGAACCAAAAACATGTTCTAATCTGTCCACTGCAAATGGCACAAAGCCATCTGCTCCTAATTAGTGTAGTCACTCTGTGAAGTACTCTTTACTTTCTGGAACTGGATTCCCCAGCGCTGGTCATGACTAAAACAGTCTGTTTCATAGCGAAACATTTGCTTCATGCTGAGATTTTTCATTTTTGGCAATATAGTAGCTTTTATGTGCTGCCACCTGACACAAACACTGAATATTTAAAAAAAAAAAAAAAAAGGTCTATTTCAACTGTATTCATATTTTCAAATAACTACACTATACTTGATTACTAAAATTATCAATAGCTGCAGGCTAATGAACTTTTTCCAACTTTTTTTTAAATAACGTTTTTTATGCTTACGTATACTACATTTCTAAGGGTTCGATTTGTTCATGCAAAAGTGGTTTCTGTCACTTTATAGCCAGGCGTGGAATTTGATGGATATTGGTCAGCAGCCTGTTGGTGTACTGTAAAATATAAGAGCGGGGACCGCCCACTCTCCGTCTTGACAAATCACAGCCGCGAGGTGAAGTCTGTTAGTAGAAACGGCGTCCGACCGACAAGTACCGAGGCACATTGATGACGTGGTGTGGTTTTTTTTTTTTTTTTGTGCAAAAAACTACACCACAGCGGTCTGCACCCCACCGTGAAGTATGCAGGGGGCTTGAGTCGGGCAGAGGAGTCGGGCAAAATGTTCTGTGCTATAGAAAAGAAAGTAAGAATATACCAGCGGTCTAAAAGTGGTCTTGTGTTTAAATGGTTAAACTAATGTTTGCTACACAAATCTGAGTACTAACACTATTTTCCTCTTCTACTGTAAAGGCCCAATGTGAACCTCAGGATTATCGGCCCATGCACCACGAAGACTTCAAGGATGACCTGCGCAAATGTCGCATCCGCAGCCGCAGTGGGGCTGGCGAGAGGAGCAAGAGAGAGATGTATAGCCGTCTCAAGCGGCTGTGAAACTGGCTCTCTGTAATCTGCAAGGTTGGGATTGGGTTACTTTTGGACCACTTTCTGGAACAAACTGGGATCAAATTATGATCCCACGCAGCTATAGCTTTAAAACAAGCACATTAAGTTATTTGCTGTATCATTTGATTTATGATGATTTTTAAATGATCCAAAAGTAATCTGGGATTACTTTCATTTACGAGTTTTAATCCAATACTTTGAACAAATAACTTCCAAGTGTTCCTGATGTTTTTAAATGTGTTCTATCCAGTGTAGTTTCAGACTGCATTTCTAACATCACTAGCTGGCAGATATTGGAAAAGTTTTATTTTTCCAAAGTAATCTCTTCCCAACCGTGGCAGTCTGCAGCTATTTGGAGTGTGTTGGCTGCTCCCGCCTCTTCTGTGACCTAGAGGTGATTAGCAGTAGTTGCATGTGCAGGGGATTCAAATAGTAAATTCTAAAATGATGGTACTGGTCCACTTGTGCATTCTGAAGTTAACAGCTGAGCTGTTGACTCATACCATAATGTTGTTGTTTTTTTTCTCTTAATATTTCTAATGCATTTTTATTTTTTTTACATTTTGGGCAGCTTCTTGTGCATTGATTGAATTTCATTTTCGGTCAGTTAACGTTCTAGCTATTAACATTTTGAAGTTCTCTACTCACTGAATTTCCACTGGTTTAATTCAAGCACTTAAATCAACCTCATCCCACAAAATCCTTTTTTTCAATGTGAACTTACAATGTAACAGTCTTAATATTACTGGATAGTTCTAGCAGATTTACAATCCTTGCATTGTCTTTTCATCCTGCAAGATGAAGTGTGAAAATTGTGACAATTTTTGCTGTTTTTGTAACTGCCAGTTCAGCTGGAAATTAAATATTTTAAAAGCAAGTGTTTTGTTCTCTTGGCTTGTTTTGTATGTTGCGTACATTGCAATGTATGCAAGCAATTTACAGTTTTGTCTCGCGGCTCTGCCATGCATGGCGACGAAATCTTTCTGAGCCAAAGGCCTCAAAAGAGACAACTAAAGACATGTTCTACAATTCAAAGTTGTGCACATAATTCACAAATTGTTTACAATAATATTAAGGAAAGCTATCCAGTTCCTTGATCTTGGGTGCCATTTGAGGTGCAACGAGTAATCGGTGACTAATCGAAAAAATTAATTGACATCAAGAATTGAATTGTCGGCAGTTTTGTGCTTGTGTTCCTGTATTCATCTACAAATGTGATATTCATAATTCCAGAAAATATGCAACTTTTAATGGACTTCATTGATAAAAATTACATGAATATGAAGAAAACCATGAAAATATTATCTTGTCAAAAGGTTTGTCAGAGGAAGTAACTTTAGCTTTGGTACATGTGTTGGTAAAGAGCCACGTTTGACTAGATTAAGATTCATTTTCCCTAATTGTCGCTCGCTGTGAGAATTTTATTTTTTAAAGGAAAAATTATACAACCGACTAATTGACTAATCATTTCAGTAATGAACTATTGAAATAATCATTTGCAGACCTAGTGCTCGGCTTTGAAACAAATTGATCAGTGGCCATTCTGGCTGAGTTTTAAGAATGATTCCACCAGAGATGGGCAGTAACGCATTACATTTACTCTTACAATTTTTGTGTGTACTCATTACATTGGCCTTTAGTGTTGGCACATATGTTGACGTCATATCGCTCTGTCGGGCACTCTCTCTGTCTCTCTCTCACACACACATATGTATGTGTGTGTGTGTATGTGTATATATATGTGTATATATATGTATATATATATATATATATGTATATGTATATATATGTATATGTATATATATGTATATGTATATATGTGTATATATATATATATATATATATATATATATATATATATATATATATATGTGTGTCATATA
>OMKY01181635.1:1320-14025 GCA_900302395.1 Bregmaceros cantori
TATATATATTTTTTATATATGTTTTTCCATGGAATTTTTGGCTACTAGATTACTGAGATAACAGACAGCTGCAGATCTATGACAGAGTCATGTGACATTAAGAAGAGCTGCTGTCAAACGTGTGACGGCACGTCCAACGACGCTCACATACATTACTCATACAAGGCATCGTGCCAAATACACTGTCTTCCAGTGGGACCACAATAGAACTGTATGTGTCTGTTGCCCAAGCCTACGTAGTTCAGAATGTTGCTAAATGACGTCCCATCCCCAGAAATCAAATTAAGTTACAGAGTTTACCCCCCAGCTCCAACACATATGGTAGACAGTAAAATGGAGCCCAGAACACATGGAGAGGGAGAGAGAGAGAGGAGAGAGAGCTGGAGAGAGAGATGGATGGAGAGAGAGAGATGGATGGAGAGAGAGAGAAACGGAGAAAGAAATATGGATGGAGAGAGAGAGGGAGAGATGAAGAAAGATGAATGGAGAGAGAGAGAGAAAGAGCTGTACAGCTGGAAAATTCCAGAGTTCCTCTTCCTCCTGGAAAACACATTTGGCTTTCCAAACACTTTTCCAAGAGTGTATCCAGGGAGTAGTCAGGATACAAGTCAGGATACCGTTATATATGAACTATTTGACATGAACGACAGAGGGCTATTCTAGGAATCAATTAAGCCGAAGCTTGCTTTGGGGTGGTCGAGACGGTTTGAGAACTGTACATCACATTTTATTTAAAGTTTGTTTTTGTGGGACAAGAGAGAGATCGGGGGAAGGACGTTGGAGGACAAGTCGCGATGCTGCTCGTGTGCTGGGTACAGGTGTCTTACAGACTGCGCCACACAGCCAGAACTATAGACTAGAGGTTTTTGACCAGTTTCCGGTTACCATTACCCCCGCGTATATGCTCACCACTACCGGTCGTGAGCATTTTGCCATGTCTTCGACTATTTTTAAACAGGTCTAATCGGCGGGAGCACACACCTACCATGCTATTTTAAAACGATGGTGGTAACTTGTGCTATTCCACACTCAAATGCTCTCGTGCGGATCTAAGCCCCACAAACGCATGATTAAATAATCTGCGCAATCCATTTCATTTACTCATTCAAGTTGAAATTACCCGTGAAGCAGCCATCCCATTGGTCCAGAGTCCAGACGAACATGTGACCATTCAAATCGGATTTTGCCTGCATTTCATCAATACTGATGTATTGCAATGCGGGGTGGATGATGTGTAATTTGTCACAGAGCGAGCTGTAGTAAGCAGATTTTGAAACAAAACTAAGCGGTTTGTGTTCAAATTCATCCACTTTCGTCCAGTACGGTCACTTTACACAGGGAAATATACAGACACAGGAAGTGCGTTACACCCGGCGGGACAAATGTCAGCCCCCTGTATTTCATGGGAAATCTCTATACATCACATTATAAAGAGGATTAAATATCCCATTTCATAAAGACATTATAATTGTATCAACTAATTTAATTAACTTTGTCAACTGGTGTGGTATGGACACGGTCTGGGCTTGTACTATGGGCGTATGTGTGCACAAGACCTTTAGACTGAGAAACAGTTTCTTCCCACACGCAGTGATGCTACTGATGCTACTTAGAGCTACATGCATTGACATTTGCAAAACTCAAGTCAATGTCCCTCTGCAGTGGAGGATAGTGAGCTGCAAGCTTTGGTGA
Organism: Bregmaceros cantori; assembly: GCA_900302395.1. NCBI lineage: Eukaryota > Metazoa > Chordata > Actinopteri > Gadiformes > Bregmacerotidae > Bregmaceros > Bregmaceros cantori. The sequence goes on from OMKY01181635.1 coordinate 3,013, forward strand.
GATTTGTAGGAATAATGTCTGACTAATCTAGCCACGACTGTGAATGATTCCAGGCTTGATCTCTTTGCCAGAAAGCAAAGACAATACGACTTGATCCCAAACTCAACCAGCACTCAAGGAACATACCAAATGTGTTGATTATGTGGCTGGTTACATATGGGGACAGGCATTGAAACAACAACCACAAATGCCAAGCCCATCTGACTGGGGATGGGTGAAACAGAGAGCTGTTGGGAGCTGACCAAATATGAGTGCACCAATAACCATGAAGAGGCAGAGACATGTACTGGAAGATGTAAATGCCTATGATCTAGATATGGACTCACTTGCACATGCCTATGTAATTGTCCCTGCTATAACCAAACCCATTGCCATGTTTATCTTAGGTTTGACCATGATGGATAGATGAAAGATATTGGTCAGCAATTTCAGTCAGCCATTTTGATAAATGGCCACCATCCTAAAAATTTCCAAGTGATCCATGGAGACTGTTCATGCCAATTTACATGCCTCTATCATCAAGGGAACCATATTATTCAAATGTTCCATAAGGTGTCGGCCATCTTGAAACATGGCCACCATCTTGAAATTTCAGTTGGCTTGGACAATTTTCTTGTCAAGTGACCCTTGGAGAACGCTAGTGCCAATTTACATGCCTCCGTTAACAACTGAATCACGATATTATTTAAATGTTCCATAAGGTGTCGGCCATCTTGAAAAATGGCCGCCATCTTGAAATTTCAGTTGGCTCGGACAATTTTCTTGTCAAGTGACCCTTGGAGAACACTAGTGCCAATTTACATGCCTCCGTTAACAACTGAATCACGATATTATTTAAATGTTCCATAAGGTGTCGGCCATCTTGAAAAATGGCCGCCATCTTGAAATTTCAGTTGGCTCGGGCAATTTTCTTGTCAAGTAAACCCTGGATCATGAAATGCACGATTTTAGCACTTATCTGCTCTACTATATGGCTTACAGCTGATAATGGGACCATTCAGTATGAGAACTTGAGAAGCTTTCAAACTGTGGTCGGAGAGCCAGAGTGGCCATTAGAAAATGTCTAAATATATTTTTATGTATAACTTTAATATTTGACATTTCGCTCCTGTTTATGCAAAAAAAAATATTAACATATTAACACATTAGAATTAGGGTTTTCAATGGACTTGTGGCAATTAATTTAGAATTTCTTTAGTCTCTTTTGAGGATCGTAACAGACCGAGAGAACACTCTCTGTGATTCATTTCCAATTTTACGTAACTCAATTATCCAAGACACCTTGCAAAGGTGTTTCTTTTTACCGATGGACGTGCCAATCCAAAAGATATCTTTTTCGTGACACGAAAGTCCTTGCTCTTTTTTTAGAGCCAGCTTGAACCACTCAAGTATTTCTGACACTCAGCCTGTACTTTTTACTTTACTCAAGTAGATATTTGGATCGATACTTTGTAGTCTTACTTGAGTTGTTTTTTTACTAATGTAGAAATCTGGGTACTTTTGCCAACTCTATGTATGCAATATGGCGAATAAAATAAAATTACAGAACATTAAATACTTTTAAGTGTGCCTTAACATGCAGAAAACAGCAATAAATGCTACTGAAGACGTCTCTAGCCGCAGACAGCGCCTGGCTGGGCTGTTCTGTGCCCCTCGGTTGGTGGTGTCACTCCCAGCGGTACCAGGCGGCGCCCCCCGCCCCAGTCTGACACGGACCCAGTGGGGTGAGGAGGAGACGGGGGCCGCTTGGAAGGAGTAACCTACTTGTTCACTTGTAGATCTTTAACAATGGGAGAGGGTGGTGGTGGTGAGGAGGGGGTGCGACACTCCGTTTGACCCACATTCTCAGAGAGAGAGCAGGGGTGTAGCATTCTGCTTCAAAATAATATCCTCTGCTGGCTCTGCAGTGTAGTCAGCAGTGGTGTAGTGGGGATTTGCAAGTGGTGGTATGCGATTTGTGATATCATCGATTTTGCTTTTTTAAAATTATCATTTACATGATACTAACATCTTATGAACACCAACAATTAATTTAGAAAAAAACCTAAAATGGAGTACATAACTCTGTCTTCATCTTAATAAAATCTTCTTATAAACATCTTTGAATCAACGCCTCAAATCAAGCGTGTAAAAAAACGTCTGTCTGTGCCATGTTCAGCATGCACCTGTTGGGGCCGCTGTTGGGCCACGACCCATGTGTTGTACTTGGTACACTAACAAAGTCTCTGGAGTCAAACCACTCAATACAATGAGTTGGTAAGACGTGTCCGCGTGTTCTTTCGTACTCTTAACCACAGTATATAACTTAGTGAGTTTTTTAATAATTACTTCTACAGGGGATTCTATTAACCTACACCACTGATTGTTGGACTGTTGTGTACGGAAGTGAGACATTTATGTGTAAATTCTCCAATAAGAACTGCTGGGTTATCTTCCATCATTTAATTCAGCCAAACACTTTTTAATTCTACGACGTTAGACACATTTTGCCACCTGCTGGACAGCTGGCATCATGACACCTTGGAATGACCCTACGCGCTGTCCCCGCCCTCACGACCCGAATTTCAAACACGTTTGATATTCTCCCAAAAATCGTGGCAAAATGGGCTGAAAAAATAAAATAAAAATCGCACAGCGTACGTCAAACTGTGACTTAATTCACAGACAGGGTCAGCTTTGTCTTCCTCCGATCGTTCTCGTCCCACTTTTTCGCTAACTCATTCATGGAGATGACATGTTTCGTGCACTGTAAATGCACTCATATTGCCAACATACACACTTGTGCCTGTGGATCAGTCTTGCAGTGAACGCAGATGCGCGTGTGATTCCTCGCTGCATGTCTGCTTCCCCTCTCTCTTGCCCCCCCTTCACACTAATGCTGTCAATAAAAATTAAAGTTGAGAGTCCTAGGGATTTCGTGACATCTTTGTACTATATTAGTTTTCGTTTTTTGACTGTGATAGATATTAGATTTTGCTCGTCTTATTCTGACTTTCACTTCTTCGTTGGCGACGTGTTCTCTAGTCTATACAAGATGTACCCTACAGAACTTCTTGTGTGGCCGTTGGGTCTGGGTGTTGGATGGACTTGTTCACCCAGTTAACCACGTGCCACAGACACCAGTTCTGGGAGCTATTTGGTTTGTGAAAGACTTGGGACATCTTGCATTGGTTAGACAGTCAGCCAAACTGGGAGTAAACACATCGGCATGCAGTGGTGAAGAGAGAGAGAGAGAGAGAGACGACACCGACGCACACAGAGTGTGAGAGAAACCGACAGCGCGAGAGAACAAGAACGTAACAAAAGAGACAAAGGACTCAAGGACTCGAGGGAGAGCAAACCGGAGCCACAGGTTAGGGTGAGTTAGGTCGACAGGAAGTGTATAATGGAAGTGTAAAAGTGTCAAAATAAGTCGAGCCCAACTCAAAAAATTTACACATCATACGGGAGATGTGAGTATTGAGAAAGGCTAAAGGGAACAGAGGTATGCAGTCAGCGCAAACTGCTAAAGGAATATCCCCAAATCGCAAGTTCTTCTTTTGTCGTTTCTATCTGCAGGTCAAAATTATATTGTAGACTAGAGGTGCACCGATCCGATCCTCAGATCGGTGATCGGGGGCTGATCAGACTTTTTTTCCAAAGATCGGGACTCGTGATTTTGTCCCGATCAGGATCGGTAAATGAGTCGGGGAGCGCTCCGCTCTGGAGAGTGGATGATGGTGCACTCTGCCAGCAGCACTTGCTGCTGCTGTGGGATGATACTCATACTGTGTAGAGAACTATAAAGTTATGCTCCACTGATATTATTTAGGGATATTGATAAGAACATAACCAGAATAAAGTTCTGCTCTAGTGATATCACAAGCAAAACAGGATCAGAACTTGGTATCGGGACTCGGTACCAGAGATCGGGATCGGCCGATCCTTAAAATCAAAGGATCGGGATCAGACTCGACTATGCACAGACCCATGGGTGTATGCTGCCATCTTCTGACAGTAAATGGTAAATCTTATCTTAATTATCTTTTCTAAATATTTCTAGCGTGTCTCCGTATATCCCACATCCTTTCTTCGATTTTAACATTTTTTTGTTATTTATATTTTACAGATTTTAACAGTAATTTTTTATCTCATACCGTGTCTCTATACACTCTGGGCACAAAGTGAGAGCATAAACATACAGCACGTGGGATCCGTCATTGACATTGTTGTCTGCCAACAACAAATGCAGTGTGTAACAAACCTTGACAGAACTGAACTTAACTGCGCATATGTAGTTACAACTCGGCACTTCAGCACAAAATGATGATTATTGACAAGTTCAGAGATTATTGAAAAAATTGGTCGATTAAGCATGAACACAGTTTATAACTTTGTAATTACAGTCTGCATTGCTGCTCCTTCGCCTGGAAAGGAGTCAGCTTAGGTGGTTCGGGCATCTGTTAGGATGCCCCTCGAGCGTCTCCCTAGGGAGGTCCTCGATGCATGTCCCATTGGGAGGAGACCCCAGGGCAGACCAAGGCGCAGGTGGAGGGATTACATGAACTCCCTGGCCGGGGAGCGTCTCAGGATCCCCCAGGAGGAGGTCGCTAATGTTGCTCTGGAGCGGGAAGTCTGGAGCTCTCTGGTCGAGCTGTTGCCCCCGCGACCCGACTACGGATAAGCGGATGAAGATGGATGATTGCTGCAGTTTAGTCTTTCTGTGGCGTTTCATCACCCGAGCGAGACTTGCGTTTTTTCTTCCGCTTCACCTTGATGCCCTCGTGTGGCTCGGATGTCTTCCCCGCACCGACTCGCTCGGTCGATATCACCTCTGGAAGTTCCTTTCCATCAATCGAGTCGACTTGTTTCTTTTTCTTCTTGTTCTTCTTCTGTGGAGGTGTCGAATTTGCCTCAGACTGTTCAACTCCATCGTTTGAGACCACGCTCTCTTCCTTCGGCGTACCTGGCTCTGCCAAATCCTCCAAACTTTCATTCGTCAATTTTAGTTTTTTCTTTTTCTTTTTTTTCTTCTTCACCGTCATCTCAGGCACTGGAGTGTCCATCTGTACAGGATTATAACAGTCAGTACAAACCGAGAATTGAAAAAAGGTTGGATTTAATATTATTTCAAAGTGCATTGTACATTTTGAGGAAAAAATAAAATATATTTTTTAAAAGTTTAATTTTGTGTTCGGCGCTAGTGAGTCATGTTGTCACCGAATGGCCGATACTTGACTACCACCGTTTTAAATAGTCATGTGAAAAACAAACACTGCGATGGCGTGTAATTATGTGATTCAATTTGTAATTCTATATTAAGAAATTACCGAGCTACTATTGACAAAAAGGAAGATATTATTCTTAGTTGGTGCAGCGTGCACATGTATCAACAGAATTGTAATAAAAATGATCGATTGTTTGGTTAGAATAAACTAATAATAATTAAAAAAATCCTATCCTATGCAGCTTGCCTGAGGCTCCGCCACTGTAGTCGTGGTCAGGATGTCCTTCACAGACACTGCTGCCTCTCTCAGTCGTGCGTCCCTCTCTGAGTCCTCGCTGTCACTGAACACAACAGGAAGAGACATTAAGAATCATTTCATTATTTTAATATTTTCATTTTTGGGTGGGGTAGTAACTGAAGAGTTCAGATGCAAAAACCCATTACGTCACTTTACCACTTTTTGAGAAAAAGGACATTTTTTTATCAGGACATTTTATTTAAGCAGTTGAGAATTTCTCTAGACACTGCCGTGAGCGGTTTTTACTTACTTTACTTACATTTTTTCACAAAAACACATTTCATTTACATATTCTAGATTTGGACAAGATTCGGGCAGTTTCCACCATTTGGCGTCGGAAAAATTATATCGGTTCGATACTGGACGCTGGTACTCGCCGATACCACAAAAAAGGTGCCGATACCGAGTATGTCCGTATGTTCCCAACCCTTGGGAAGAAGTTACTACCAACAGCACTTTTTTTTTCAAACAGTGGTATCGGTATCGGTTGGTATCAGTATCGTCCGATACTGCAGAGTTATCGGGTATCGGCACCAAAAAATGGTATCGGTGCAACATGATTTAGTATACTAGTCAAGAAGAGTATTTTTAAAACATCAAGACAAGAGTTTCAAAAATAGTTTGGTGTGAAAAATAAAAACATTGAAATGTTAACACAAATGTTACATTTAAGTTCAGTATCAAAAGTGACAATGGTGCCTCTCGCTGTAGTTTGGGTACTACCAGATTTAGGAGTATCGGCCATTGGGAGTGCATTTCTGTATCAGCAAAGCTTTGAAAAATCAAAATATTGCAACTACGGAATTATGATTAAGGAAGCATAAATACAGAGAGCTGACTGGTTTTAGCAGACAGCTGATAAAAGCGCACACTTTGGGGTGCCCGGAGTCGGAAGTGAAACGTTTTGGAAATCTTTGCCATAGACTTGCGTGCAGCGTGCGTAATAACTATGGCACTATGCCGGCACCGTAAGAGCTCCACTAACAACAAAACACCAGCGCACCTTGAGCTCGGACAGCGTTTGCGTCGGGCAGGAGGCGGGACGTCCTGTGCAGGCTGGCCTGGCACTGATGTAGTGAACAGCCGGAAGCCTCCGCCATCTGTAGCACAAAGTATGCGTTGATTTGGATACGCTTGTCACCCTTAGCTGGTAATGGTGTACACTGTAGCTGTCAGACGGAACATTCAAACAATGGTGGACTGACACCATTGGTGTATTAAACTGTCAAACTTATATTTTGCATATAATAAAAGAAAATCTTCCAACAATTTGTAATAGCCACGCTTGGGGCAAAAATAAATAAAGATAATAAATTAAGAAAATAATCACATTTATTACGATGAAACTGCAATTGTTAAATATCAAAGAAGTTGCTTCAATATGAAGACCGACTCCACCACTACCGCCCATGAATGAGCATCGCACACCCAGTTTACGTGCCCACCACATCACAGTGCATTTAAATGGCATAGGTAGCCGATCTAACGCCAATCCAGCAGCAGGAGAGAGCGGGCTGGCGAAAGGCATTGGAGCCCTACGTTATACATAGACCATAGGTCAAGCAGCGCCGCCGGCTCTAATCCCCTCTCTGGCCTTTCTGCAATGTCCTCCTCGACTCTTCATCCCAGTTTCCGATTTAATACTCTCACTTTTTCTCAATAAAATGAATGAAAAACGGTGCTTGCGCCCAAAAAATAACAAAAAAAAAGAATATTGATTATCCAGAAAATTATAAATAACATCAATTATTTTACAGAAGTATTGCGTTAATGCACGGAGAAGAACACCAGTGTTTTTGAATTCGAACATTGGAGTGATTCTCCCTGGAAAACGTTGAATGACACGTAGCTTACAAGGCTGAAAGATACAGTAAAAAGTCCACTTTTACCCTTACCATTTAAATGGGAATGCAATGTTATGTTATACAGTGATTTGGTTGTAGCCAAGGTATGCAGATTTTCTGTGACCCGTTTTATAGGTTTGCCATAAGTGGAGAGATATTTTTCTCTCATCCACGGCCTTAAATCCAAAATCAACGTATTTCTGATCATTTATTAATTTGTCCTTACCTAGGTCGTTTTCTGTCGGTGTAGTCAACTTCTTGTGATTTGGTTCTTCAAGGAATTGTTCTGAAATCATACTGCACCAAGAGTTTGAGTCAAGCATTGAAACTACAAATGTGCAATCCGGTCAGAACACACCGTTAACCGGCACAGCCTACCTGTCCAGCAGTCCTGACAGCTTCTTAGCAACGTGTGCTCTAAACTCCGGGGTGACTTGCAGCTCGTTGGCGTCGTGCTGGGGCTCAACGTCCAGCGACCTGCGGGCACAAGTTAAGGTTAATAACAGGGCTGCGGCTAAAGAATATTTTGGTAATCGAGAATTCTCCCAAAATCACCATGGATTAATCACATAAAACAGACCAAAACATGGGTGAAGATCTAGCCAACTAAACACTTCCATTTGATTTGGTGTAACCATAGACTGTATATAAAGTAGACGCAGCGTGCATGACGTCACCCATTGCTTTCATCAAACTTTTTTGTGCCCGCCGACTGCGCGCTGCCATTGTTGAAAGTACCCGTACATCCGGTACCAGGACAGATCGAGAGAGCTATACAGTATATAAATAGGGAAAGCTTTTCATTGGAAGTACATATTTCAGTATGTTCTTCACAAACGTCAGGAACTTACCTGCGGGATGGTAGGGGCTTTGCATGTCCGTTTTGTACATCTAGAAATAGAAAAATTAAAGAAAGTAAGAACAGAACAAACTAGAAGCACTCAGATTGCAAATCTGCACCGTAGTGGTACAAAAACATAGTATTTTTAGTGCTAGCAGTATGTGTGCCAACCATAGACTGTATCCATGCCTACTTCTGGGTTGGTATGGGGGGAGCCTAGTCTCCTAAAACCAAGCCCTATGGGATTTCCAATACAAATATTCCAATCTTAGCAGCCTGTTTTAACCTATTTAAAGATCTTTCCTAATTGAATTTTAATGTATATTGCCAGGATAATTATCGGTTAATTGAGTGAGGGGGGGTCATGATTTCACCAACACGTCAGATTTGGCGTAATATTTTTTATTTCAGCTCCCAAAGGATCCCATTCATTCTGAGAAGTCGCGTGTGGGGTGTCTCTCATATACTGTATAGCTCTCTCTATCTCTCACTCTCTCTCTCTATATATATATAGCTCTATCTCTCTCTCAATATATAAGTGTGTGTGTGTGTGTGTGTGTGTGTGTGTGTGTGTGTGTGTATTTTGGGGGTTTTTGAAAGTAAAAATATCTAACCGATTAGTCGATTAATCGTTTAATTAATCGGCAACTAATCGACTATTGAAATAATCGTTAGTTGCAGCCCTACTTTCAGCAGCGTACAGTTTGTGTGCGGGTGTCAGCCAACTAGATGTACTAGATCTAGACTCCAGCCTACGACCTTTGTTACTGGAGCTCGGACCGGTCCAGACGGCCTCTCTGAAGCGCTCCAGATCCTCGTCTTCGCTGCTGCTGCTGGCAGCGTGCTGTGTGGACGCCGCCATGCGTCAAACACCGTTTGCTCAAAGCGCATGCGCGAACTCAGTGACGCCATCCGAGGACCGCGTGTTTACGGATTGCAAACCGAAAATCCATAACCACGCCCCCCGGGCAACTCGCACTTCCGCATATGACGCAGTCGTGACGCAACCCGCGGCAATTTTTCGTCTCGCGAACTTGCGTTATAACATGTAATCCCCTACCCTAACCCCTACCCTAAACCTAACCCCTACCCTAAACTTAACCCCTAACCCCTAACCCCTAAACCTAACCCCTAACCCCTAAACCTAACCCCTAATCCTAACCGTAATTTTAAAAAAGCGCAATTGGCGTTAAAAAAGACGCAAAGAAGTAAGAGGCAATAGGAATCGAACCCAGGACACTAGCATGAAAGACTAGTGTCTTTCTACTGAGCTATGCTGGCTGATGCTCAGAATGCTAGCAGACAGCCTTAAGTCGCTGCTGACTCCACGTTGTTTCGTGATGGGCAGGGCGTGACGCGTCAATGGGCGTGTGACGTGTATGACGCGTCATAGCCAAGCGCGGTCGCTTCGGGGGCGTGGTTATGGGTTTTGGTTTGCAATCCGTAAAAACGCTTCCTGGCCGTGTGTCCTTGCAACTATTAACAGCTTTGATTATTTTTTTTTCCCCCTAGGTAGTAGAAATTAAACTGCAGTTTGAAATCTATGACAAGCGGCTGAAGATGCTAAGTCTGCAGAATACCTCGGGTAAGAAATGTTTATTTTTTTGCTAATATTTATGGCTGTATATGGTGCCCCAGCTGTGCAAATTTGGATAGTGGATACTAGTCTCTCTCTCTAGGTCGTCCTCAGACGAGCCTTCCATCGTAGCCTCCTGTCATCCCGATCCTCCATAGTCAAGCTAATCTTAACTCAAGATATGAAGCTAACATATGTTCGCTTCAAGTGCACTTTTATCACAACTTCTTCTACAGTTTGTGTTTTTGGCGCATTGTGAACAATTTCTGAAATCCCGGAAACGTTATTATTATTAGTATTGTCCATTCTTGGAGACTCTGGTGTATGTTGGCCATTGTTAAAGTTAATGATGAGCTCATTTTCATGCACCGCACCTACAGTCAAATGACATGCCTTGGTAGATCTACAGACTCTCCAAATGGCTAATAATTAATCAAGTCAAGTCAAGAAAACTTTATTGTCCCCGAGGGGCAAATCGCTGTGCAGCCAACAGCAAAACATGGGACAACATTGAGTACACAACAATAAATAAATTACTTACTTGCAACGTATCCGAACTTTGCAGGGTATCATGATGGTAAACGGCCATATTCATACACACAACCTCACCAATTAGCTTGATGCAAAATGTATACTTCTGCATTTTGCATACCAAAGGTGTATTAATTGATCTGGTTCCGTTGTCAAATCAATCTGTATGACAAAACGCATTCATTGTGTTGTAGGACAACATGACCCAGTGACTGCAGAGAAAACTGAAAAAGAAGTAAGCAGAACCATTATCACTTTCCCAGAGAAGCCAAGTATTGTTTGACATTCAAGTTGCATAAACGTCACACCCCCCTGTTCTGTTCACACAGGAGTCACACGTCTCAACAAGGAAAAGGAAATGCAGGTCTTTGCTCAACGAAGAAGGTTGGTGTGACGGTTTTACATCAAAGATTTTGAACACTAGTCTGTTTTGTTACAGTGCAGTCATTCACATCCATTTGCTACTAGGATTTTTTTTTTTACTATAAATTAATTAGAAGTATGCAGTCGTTGCAGACGGCTAAGGATAGAAGTAAGGCCGTGTCCGAAATCGGTCCCTATCCCCTACTGCCTAATCCCTACATGGTGCACTCCCTTATAGTGCGCTCAACAGCAACGACCGAGATTTTACAATCGGGGCCATCAAAATGATTGTAACATTATAAAATGAATCAACAAAAAGTAAAAGTACTTAGATTTATAACTTTTTCCATGGTC